>CAUYSK010079041.1:0-17939 GCA_963575035.1 Avahi laniger | reverse complement strand
CCCATCTGCAGTGGCCCAGCCCTCCTTCCAGAGACTGGAAGGCATCTTTGACTCTGCCATTCCCTGTACCCTATCGCATCCTGTCTGCACCAACTTAACAACTCGACCCTCGTATCTCATCCTGAACCAGGTCCTCGCTTTCCATTCCTCCTGCCACTCTTCAATCCAGGCTCCTTCTGTCGCTTGATAAATTGTTCACGGCCATCTGACGGGTGTCGTTCTCCCGTGTTTACCCACTTTGATCCATCCTACCTGACCTGTTAGCCCTTCGTCTAAAACTACAGTGGGTCCCTGCTGCCGACCTTTCAAAAACAAGCCCCTTCATCTATCGTTTAGCTTCCACAACAGGAACCTAATCTAAGTGCAGCCTCACCTTTGATTACACGGCAGCATGAGGCAACCCACTGACTAAAGAGCGTTACTCCTTTTGTAAACATGTCCTTCGCTTTCCTGATTTTATGCCTTCACTCTTACTGCTCTCTCGAACCAAGATACCCTCCTCCCCACTTTGTGCTGCCTCCTTCCTAGAAGCTCTCCAGCTCTCTCCAGGTGAATCTGAACCTCAGTGACATGGTGCTTGAGGGTCAACTCTTTCACGGAAGTCAGCACACCCTGTCTTGTTGCATGGCTATCTTTGGCCACATCTCCCCCTTTTATTGAGGTGTTCAGAGCACTGCCCTGCCAGCCTTGTAGCTGCAGGGAGCCAGAGAGCCCTATGTTTAAGTTCCAGTTCTGCCAACTAACAGCTGCTTGGACGTTAAATTATTTAACCTTTCCCTGCCTTAGTTTCTCCATCTGTAAAATCGGAATATTAATATCCATTTCCTAGGATTAGGATGAAGTCCGAATGAGATAATGCTTGCAAAGTGCCTGACACACACGAAAAGGCTCTCAACGAATGGTGGTTCTCATTAATAGATGTCAAATGGAGGCTTGACAGGCTTTTATCTCTAATGGAAGGTGGTGTCCTGTTAATCCAGCTTGATGGAACCATTCTCTATAGACATTCACAACCTGGACCTCTTTACTCATTAAGAAGATTACAGGGCTACTTTTATTTTTGAGAGAATACTCTGAAGCAGAGAAGTAGCAGCTTCCTCCCTATTATCTGTTTGTCAATAATAATAAGGGTTCGTAGTAACAGCAAAATGGTAGGTAGACAGGAAATGGAAGAAATGGCAAGAAAACTCTAGATTAAAATATCCAGCAGTACAAATCAATAGACGTAAAATGCTCACAGCTGTCCAAAATAAATATTACCAAGTTGCAAATGCAGTATATGAAAGAATAAACCACCATAGTCAGGTAGTTTATTTCAGGGAGGTAGAAATCATTGAATCATAGAAAAGCTATTGATATAACACATCAAATCATTATGTCAAATACAAAAATGTAGAATCGCTTCTATAGATGCTTTAAATGTATTTGACAATATTCAATAACAATCCCTGATAACATTATCTTAATAGGAAAAATAGAAAAAATACTTACTCAATATAAGAAAAGGTATCAGATTAAGACCAATAGCCAGCATTATATATAACAGCAAAACATTAGTGATATCCCCTTTAAAAATATACCCCCCAAAAGAATACTGTTTAATATTGTTCTAAAAGTTGGGATCAATGCGATAAGACATGACACAAAATTAAAAAGAAATTTTGAATAAAGAAGAGATGAAATGATATTTGGGGATGAAGTTACTGTACAACTAGAAGCCCAAATAAATAATTTGAAAATTGATTAAACACAGGGGGCTGCATATAAGATAAACAGACAGAAATCAAGGGCTCCAACATGATTGTAAAAATCAGCTAAAAACTTTTTTATTTAGACATATTTATATAGAGTTCACCTTTTCTAAAAAGATTCAAGATAGTTGTAAAAAAAATGAATACAGAAAGCCCATGTACAGTAAAAACAAATTATAAAACATCTAGAAGTAGCCTTAATGCATAATATCTTTCACACATTTGAAGAAAAGAACAAAATGTTATAGAGCTATATTTATAAAATCTCGAAAAAATAGAAAAAGATATTATGTTCCTGAGCAGGAAGATGTTGATATAAGTATTTAAATATTTTCAAAATAATATAGATTTAATTAAGATGGTCAACAAGGATTTATTGAGCACCTACTCTGTACCAAGCAAAATGCTAGGTACTGGGGATACAGCCGTGAACAACACAGTCTGCCCTCCTGGGGTTTAGATTGTTGTGGAGTTGGCACAACAAACAAATAAAGCCTTAATATAATATCAATATGATGTTAGGTAATGATATGTGTATTGAATAAAAATAAAACAGAGATAAGAGACAGAGAATGAAAGAAGGGAGATGCTGTTTAGAGTGGTCAGGAAAGGCCTCTGAGGAAGTAACATGTGATCAATTGAACAGTACTTGAATAAAGTGTAGTATAGTCGCGTGACCGTCTGGGAGAGCAGTGTTTCTTGCAGAAGGAACAGCAAATGCAAGACCCAGACGTGCGACTGTCCAGGAACAAAGAAATCCAGTGTTGCTGAAGCAGAGTGAGTGAGGTGGAGACTGGCAGGAGAGGAAGACACAGGTAATTCAGGGCAGATCGGGTAGGGCCTTGGAGACCACAGAAAGATCCGGGGGACTGTCCTAAGTCTGGTGGCAGCCATTTTGACCAGGTGAGGATGTGATCTAATTACTTTGTTTTAAAGCTCTGTCTGGTCTCAGTGCTGAGAACAGAGTCGAAGTGAGGAGGAAATAGCAAGGGCTGTTAGGCAGCCATTTCAGTAATTCGGGCCAGGGAAAATGAGCTTATACTAGGGTAATAGGGGTGGAAGGAACCAGAAGTAGATTCCGGATGTATTTTGGAGATAGATATAAAAGATTTGCTGATGGGTTTGGTATGAGGGGAGAGAAAAAGAGAGGAATCCAGGTTGGCCCCTAGGTTTTTGTCCTTAAGCGACTAGTTGGATGCTAGCGCTAGTTACTTCCATGGGGAAGATTGGCAAAGGAGCTGGAGCCAGAGGTTGAAACCAAGAGTTGGAGGGTTTTTTTGTTTGTTTTTTTGGTCTTTTTTTTTCTTGTTTGTTTTTTGTTTTGTTTTGTTTTGAGACAGAGTCTCACTCTGTTGCCCGGGCTAGAGTGCCGTGGCATCATCATAGTTCACAGCACCCTCCAACTCCTGGGCTCAAGCGATCCTCCTGCCTCAGCCTCCCGAGTAGCTGGGACTACAAGCACGGGCGCCACCACAACTGACTAATTATTTCTATTTTTAGTTGCCTGGCTAATCTTTTCTATTTTTTTTTTAGTAGAGATAGGGTTCTCTCTTGCTCAGCCTGGTCTCGAACTCCTGATCTCAAATGATCCTTCCGCCTCGGCCTCCCAGAGTGCTAGGATTACAGGCGTGAGCCACCACGCCCCACCAAGAGTTGTGTTTTGACATGTTAAATTTGAAATGTCTGTTAGACTCCACGTGGAGATGTGGCGTAGGCAGTTGCTCTGAGAGTCTGACATGAGCGGAGAGATGGAATGTTGGAATGTGAAGGCATAGGATGGGATGAGGTCATCTGTGGAGAGAATGCACAGACTCTCGGGGTGCCCAACACGAGGAGTCTGGGACGAGACAGAAGATCCAGCAGAGAAGACTGAAACAGGCGTCTAGTAAAATAGGAGAGAACCCAGGAGAGTGTGGAGTCTCACAGGCCAAGGAAGTGGTTTCATATAACTCCCATCAAAGTACCCATGTTTTATATTTATTAACTGACAAAATGATTCTAAGACATACCAGAAAAACATAATGCACACCTAAGATAATGGACCATTCTGCCACATCCTTCCTTTGTAACAACTGCTATAGAGATGATGTTTTTATGATCTTGTACAATGAAAATGAAATCTTTCTTAAGAAAAAAAAGCTACTTGCTTATGAAAGCCTTCTGTCTCTCACTGTATAACCGCTCCATTTTTATATTGGCACACTCTTTCCTGTCACTTTGCTGGATGGGAAGCCCTTGTAGTATGTTAATAAAAGGTAGCATGTGCTTGAAAAATAAAATGTCCAGGACATTTTGTTTTGAGACTCATAAGTTGACTCTGTTTTATATAAGAATCTATTATGCCATGAGGAAGCATATTAAACCCTCAGGCAGGAAAAAATTACTCGATAAATGGTGATGGGACAAGTATCTAGAAATATAAAAGCAAAATTGATTTCTCATTTCATTCTGCACACCAAAGTAAATTCTAGATGGGTCAAAAATTTAAATATTTAAAATTTAAAATTTTTTAAAAATTATTTTATTTTATTTTTTTTAAGACATTGGGTCTACCTATGTTGTTCAGGCTGGACTCGAACTCCTGAGCTCAAGCTATCCTCCTGCCTCAGCCTCCCAGATGGCTGGGACTACAGGTGCGTGCTACTGTGCCTGGCTTAAATATTTAAACTTTTAACAGTAGAAACATATAAAGAAAATATGGACATATATTTAGAAAACTTCTACAAAGAAGATGATTTCCTTAGCTTAGAAATAACAGAAGAAATTATAAAGCAAAAGACCAGCAGATTTCAATCAATAAAAATGAAAAATTTTATATACGAAAGACTATTAGGTAAATATTAAAATTGAAAAATTTTTTCAATAAAATGTCAAAGTTAATATAGTCTCTTTTTACGAAAAGCTCATGCAAACAGATAAGAAAACCAGTAGGGTACCAGTGATTAACGGTCAATGGAATATTCACAAAAGAGATCATTACCCCAAAAAGAAAATTCAACTAGTCAACTAATACATGCAAGCATGTTGATTCTTGATAGTAATCAAAGAAACAACACAAAAAATAGTGATCATTTTTCACCAATACTATTACTAAAGATTAGTTTTTTTGGTTTTTGGAGTTTTTGGCTTTTTACTTATTTATTTTCTTTTTAGAGACAGGGTCTCGCTCTGTTGCAGTAGCATGATCATAGCTCACTACAGCCTCGAACTTCTGGGCTCAAGTGATCCTCCTGCTTCAGCCTTCCTAGAAGCTGGGACTACTCATGTGTGCCATTGTGCCCAGCTAATTTTTTTATTTTTTGTAGAGATGGGGGTCTCTCTATGTTGCCCAGGCTGGTCTCGAATTCCTGGCCTCAAGCAATCCTCCCACCTTGACCTCCCAAAGTGCTGGGATTACAGGCATGAGCCACTGCACCCAGCCAAAGATTAGTTTTACAAATCATACTATACAGTCTTGGGAAAGGTTCGGTAAAGAGGACCCTCTTTTGTCCTGATGGTATAAATTTAGACAAGCAATTTGAATTTGCATCAGGTCCTTTAAAAAAAACAGTCCACACTTAATCGATGACCCAGTATATCCACTTGGAGGCTATCTTAAAGAAATATAAAGCTTTTTATAAAAATAAATCAATAAAAATAAATCAACATACCATTATTTATAATAGCCTCCAAATGGAAATAAAAGTTTTGCAATACAGTGGACCTGAAATAATTAAATTAGGAAACAGTCTTCCCTGTTGCAGTCAGAAATACTTCTTAATAATGTTACAAAGGAAGTTTCACTGTGTGCATATTTCTGCCCAGTGGGGATCTCTTTGTAGCTCTGACCCCAATTGGTAGGTTACTTTGTCCACCAAAGGGAGAAGAATATAGCTTCCATGCACACAATGTGTGCATAACCTAAAGGCCGCTGACCAGGGAACATGGAGAACCCAGATTAAAGGGCTGGAAAACTACAGGGTCATGGAAATACAAAGGGAAGCTTCCTCTGATACTAAATAAGCAGCAGGAGGCATTTTTGCAGAACTTACTGAAGGAAAACAAAGTCTCCTTTGTGATAAAATTGATATAGACTTTTACTTTGAGCAAACTCAAAGACAGAATTTCTGCAGAGAAATTAGGGCAAAACTGAAAGAAAGTAACATTCCTGAAAATACTGCCGTAAGACCAGGCTATTGAGGAAGACCATTAGCAGGACTCAGGTGAAGTCCAAAGGAGGGGAACTCGTGAAGCCATTTGGCCACTCAGGTTAACCTTCTGATGGGTGCCAAGGCCCAATGCCAGAAATGAGATGCCACGGGGTTATCAGACCATGTACATCTAATGGCTCCTGTCAAAGTGAAGCCAAAGAAACTTAACTTCGACAGTTTTCGGAATCTGAGAAACGAAAAGAAGGTGAAGAACATGTTTGTCCAATGGAATGGAGACAGGCGTCTTCAGGAAGTGCATGTAAGAAAGGATCTGAACCCAGTTTGGACGTGCGCCTGTATGACGAAGATGATGGACTGGTTAGAGCAGATGGCAGATGCAGAAGGGACAGTGAGGTGCGTTCTTGGAAGGCATCAACAATCGGACACACGTTAAAAGAAGATGACGTTCAAAGACTTTGCTGCCCGTTCCCCCAGTGCCGGCATCAGAGCCGAAGACTCAAATGTCTGATCCTAGCACCTGGGTGAACGTGAGAAGCCCTTAGTCCCTCCTCCACTGTCTTCGCCAAACCCTCACAGTGTGTGCAACAAGCAACAGACTGCACGTTGTTCAGCACTCCAACTTCTGCTTACTGAGCAGTAGAGACTGAGAGTGGGCAGACGTGCTGACTTCGAAGGTGCCAGGAAAAACGAGACACTGGGGAATGAGGGTGCAATTGTTTCTCCTCTATTTAATGTCAAAATCTGTTATATATTCTATTTAATGAAGTGTTGCATTTTAAAAAAGAACATAAAATTATAAATATAAAATTAGATACAAAAGTACTTATTTACAATAAAAATAAAAATAAATTATAAATATTAGAAAGATGATAAATACTACAAATAAATACCCACAAATAAATATCCACTACAAATAAATATCTAGAAATATATAATATTTTTGGTTTTTTAATTCTCTGACACCACTTTGCAATGCTTTTTTCTACATATTCTGGCTGCATATTCTTTGATCGCCTTTTCACATGACATCAATCTCGGCTTCTATAGAAAGAAAAGAATATAGTCTTCCCGAAGCAGGGTTGGTCTAAATTTCTGTTTTATTATTGACAGATAGGATGTATAAAACATGCAACCTCACACACATAGATGTACTCACTGCTATAAGATTATGCATAAGAAACACAGAAATTCTAATAAAATCTATTCCAGATGATTTCCCTAAAAATATATTTTGGGTATACAATAATATATAATGTATTATTAAGTATATTCCTTACAGGAGAGCATTTCTGTTTTGATGGGGCATTAACGAGCACCAAATCCTTTGCTTCCAAATTTTACACATCTGATACTTGGAGGAATTTTCCACAGAGTGACTTCTGGCTCTACATGTTGCAAACCTCGCTTCTCTCTCCCCCTACATACTCCAGTGCTCGGGGCAGCAGGACAGGACACATTCTTATCCTGATACAGCCTCTGACCCTGGTCCTTTAATGTGGCGCCTGGTAAGTTAGCTCAGGGGCAGGAAGAATATCCAGAAGCCATTTCTATACAGGGGCGGCCAGTAACAGCTTAACTGCATAAGGAAATGACTATGACCCTCATAGACATAACCTACTAAAACCAAAACTTAATGTATCCCCAATTCAACTCCCCATTAATGAGATCCCTCAAATGCCCACGTCCCCAGTAATTCCACCTGACTGCAGTGTGACAGACAGGAAGTGAAAGTCGGAAGAGATAATGGTCTTAACCAATTGCAATTAAAGTATTTTACTTTTGCAAATTTTACAAAAATCTATTCGGTGGGTGAATGTGTGGGGATCCTTCCCGGGGCCTTGGAAGGAGCCCAAGCATGAGAAGACCCCACCGTGAGAGGGGCCGGAAGCTTAAGCTTTGTTCATTTCACAGTAAACCCGCCTTTCGCTGTGCTAAATGAATGATCTGCAGCTTCGTTGTGGTATGTTCTTTATATATTTAATTTTTGATCATTTTTAGACTTTGGCAGCAGTGAATAAAGTTTAGGCAATCCCTCTGGGGCAAGAGTAGGCTTCAATGAGTGGGAAAGAAAGTGGATAAATGAGAGAGGAATAGCCAGAGAGCTGGAAAATGGTAGTATACACGGAAATGGTAGGCTGTGAGTGCAAAATAAAAGTATTTTTTCTGACCCTTCTACTTCTAATATAAGGATAGAAGGTGATCTTCAAAGACAATGTTAGCCTAACTTACGTAACCAAGAGAGTCAGGGAACTTGATTTTGTTCAATCCAGAAAGGTCTGTTACATGAGGACTTACCCACCAAAAGATAATTTAAATTATTATTATTTTGTATCTTATCTTCATGTAGGCCTCAGATCAAATATTTTTTTCTTTAATGTGTTAATAAATGGGAAGTGTACAAGGTTTGTTTTTAGCGATAGTGATAGTAAATTTGAATATGCCCAAGTTTTGTATTTGTCATAGTGATAATGATGATAGTATTAGTTTATGGGGCCACTGAACACTCTTTGGTTTTGTTTTGTTTGGTCCAACTGAAGCCATTATTGTTAAAGTAAGAATAGCCTTTAGCTATGGGGTAGATTTCTTTGTACTCTTTTGATTAATAATTATTAATATTCCAATATCAAATGGCAAATTTCGACAATGCTGAAACCGCAATTACTTTTGCACCAACCTAATAAGTTTCACTGTAAGTCTTTAAATAGAGGAATAGCAAAGAAATAATCTCGAAAATATTAACATACAATTCTTGTTTTTAATGAATATAAAAATAAAGAAACAATCTAATAGATCAGTAAAAGTAACAAGATATTTAACAGGCTTTGACTTTGGTCTAAGAAGCTAAAAGCTTACTTAGCCCTTGCTAACCAATTAACCAGTATCCTATTCCTGGCTTAACCACGGAGCAACACGGTAGGACATGCTGACAAACGGGGCCGGATTCTCTAACTGCCTTGATTTGTTCTCTCCAGTATTAGTTTTCTCTTGCTTTTGTAAGAAATGACCACAAACTTGGTGCTTTAAATAACATAAATATGTTATCTTACAGTTCTGTATGTCACAAGTGTGACACGGATCTCACTGAGCTAAAATTGTACCATTGGCAGGGCTGTGTTCCTTTCTGGAGGCTCTAGGGAAGAACTCCTTTCCCTGCCTCTCCCAGCTTCTAGAGGACACCCACGTCCTTGCTCCTGCCCTTCTTCTCCATCTTCAAGGTCAGCAACATAGCATCTCCCTAAACCATCTGTGGTCACAGTTCTTTCTGACCACAGCTGAAAAAGGTTCTTCGCTTTTTGGGACTCATGCGATTAGAGTGGGGCCCACCTGCATAATCCATGATAATCCCCCCATCTCAAGGTTTTAACTTAATGTCTTCTGTAAAGTTCATTTTGCCATGTAAGATAA
This sequence comes from Avahi laniger, assembly GCA_963575035.1. NCBI lineage: Eukaryota > Metazoa > Chordata > Mammalia > Primates > Indriidae > Avahi > Avahi laniger. The sequence continues at coordinate 8,632 of CAUYSK010079041.1, read as the reverse complement.
CATAGTCACAGGTTTTGGCATTTCAAAGGTGGACATCTTTGAGGGCCATTATTCTGCCTACCACACATGCCCAGCCTGGGACAGAGTGTGGGCAGCAGCCTGCCAGGCTCCCTCCTACTGAAGGGACATTTCACGGACTATTCCTTGTTCCCAACCCTCCAGAGGCTCAGATTTTCCAACATGTAATGTAAGAGTGAGGAGGATGGGAATGGCTTTTCTCTTGAAAAATTAACATTAATAATAATAATACAATAGAAGTCACCAGTGAGGTCTCTCCTCTTGAGAACTCTGTTTTCTTTTGTATGAGTTGAGTGGCTATCCAGCCTGCACGTATGACCAAGAGATAAAATAGCACTACTTTGGTTATTATTTGTCTTGGCCTGATTTAAACTGCTGATTATACAATAAAACCAAAGGGCATCAAAGTCCATTTCCAGATTCCTGGGCGGTCCATTTCCCTTCATTGCTACTTTGTCGTTTTGTGCTTTCCTGATTTTGCCCAAATATTTGCAATTTGGATGGGGGCCATGATTCACCAGTCAACCCAGAATTCTTTCCACCTGCATGCTACTATTCAACTTCTAGTGTAACAAAGCTTCTTTGAACTTTACATATCAAAGAAAAATCACTCTTTTTTAGACCAACATCTAAGACAACTCAGTGTGCATGGAGAGAGAGATGCCATGGCTGCAAGGGACTTCAAGACCTAACAGACTGTCACCTATTGACTGGAGATCCTTGTTTTTAGAGAACTATTGTATTTTATATATTAATAGATGTTGGCCTCTGCTAAGCAATCCTTTCCTTTTATGCTTTGCCATTGAAACAATTTATTAATATAATCAAGACATTAACTTCTGTCTTGTTCTTTCTTTGAAATGTTTTGCTAATTATTATGCAGATACTATCCCACAATCCAGGCAGTTCTTTGTAAACTACAATAATGATCAAATAGATGAGTGAATGAACAAAAGAGACAATGTTGTATGGGGGATAAGGCCAAATTTAACAAGTTTTGGCTCCTTCAATAATTTCTCTATGGCCTTAGGTTTGTCACTTAACTTCGCTGGGCCTCAGTTTCCTCATATAGAAAATGTGGGTAGCAATGCCTGCCTTATAAGTTTACTCTAAGAATTTGAGATAATATATGTAAAATCCCTAAAACACAGAAACAGGCAGTAAATCTCTCTCTCTCAATAGGAATCATTAACCAGTGTTTTGCTCTTTGGGGATTACACAGCTAACCCTCAATAATCCACATGTGGGTTATTCTCTTTGCAAATTAGCTCCAGCACATTTCTGAGAGTAAATAGATTTTCCCATGAACTCCTTGCTTACTCTTGGCTGACTTCCCACCACCCATCTCGTGTGTGTTTACAGAATGCAAACGATTGAATATCAACCTATGCATTACCTTGGTAGAAAGGTAAATTTGTGGCCACAAAGAGGATACACTAAAAAACCAAACATCTGTGACATTTGGAATTCTCTAACTTGCAGTTACTTGCCAAGTTGCTGAATAAGCCAGATGTAAAAATGTTCATTTATTGTATTAAACGAGGGAACAGGATTCCCTGGCCAAATGATTGTGTGGTTTCATAAATTTTCATTTTTCTTTTTACTTGCAACTCTTAGGTCCTGTCTATGTATAAACAACAACATTAATTTTCACCCAGCAGCTTTTCTGACATCTGCAATGTTTGCTGTCCTGGGCTCAGTTGGGATCATCAGGTCAGTAATGTCTAACCTCAGCCCCTTCCCTGGGCCCTGGAGAGGAGAGATAATGGAATCATGGTTGATAACTCATCAGCCAGCCGTGGTTATCAGCCACTCCATGAGGCTGAGTCCCATAGATTAGTGGAGAAGGGGCAAGCTGAAAGCCATGGGAGAAAGGCAAGTACGTGGGGATGGTTAAAAACAGTGGTAGCAATTTGAAAATGAAGGTCCTAGTTATAGAAGGAAAAGGCATCACAATTCCAACTCGAGTTAAAGACATTGTACTTCTAATACATTACCAGAGACTAGTAAATAAAGATTTAAAAAGAAGAAAAAAATAACCCTTAAGTTTTTCTCATACTTACTGAGGAAGAAGACACTAATGAATAGAAAGAAAAGAAGTCAAAGACCAAATAACCTTTCCTGGGAAGAGCAGGGATGTGCTTTGGCGTCAGGAACTAAACCCCACATCCCACATCCGTGGGTCTTAGCTGGCTCTAGCGCCTACTAGGAACGTGTGCCTGTCACGTGCTCTGTTTTCTTTTCTTTTCTTTTGAAGAGCTGCATTGAGATAAAGTTCACATACCATAAAAATCACCCATTTAAAGTATGCAACTCACAGATATGTGCAATCACCATCACAATTTGAGAACATTTTCATCACCTCAAAAAGGAAACTTGTCCCCTTTAGCTATGCACCCCTCCACCATCGTGCCACCCTCCCCCAGCCCTAAGCAAACACGAATCCTCTTTCTGCATCCATAGACTTGCCTTTTGCAGACATTTCATGGAAATGGAATCATGCACTATGTCGTCTTTTGTGACTGGCTTATTTCACTTAGCATAATGATCACTTGGCAAGGTTCGTCCACGCTATAACGTGTATCAACACTTCACTTTTTGTGGCCAAATAATAGTCCATTGTGTGGCTAGACCACATTTGACTTACCCATTCATTGGCTCGTGGGCATTTGGGTTGTTTCTGCCTTCCGGCTTTTGTGAATATTATGAATAAACATTCATGGACAAGTTTTAGTGTGGTCACGTGTTTCCATTTCTCTTGGGTTTACACCTAGGAGTGAAATTGCTGGGTCCTCTCATAACTCCACACTTAACTGGTAACAGTGAACTTGTTAACTGCCAAACTGTTTTCCAAAGTGCCTACACCATTTTACACTCCACCAGCAGTGTATGAAGTTTTTCCACAACCACACCTATGGTGTGTGCTCATCTTTCGGCTTTATATTGCTTTTTCCATGCGACAAAAGAAGTGAGATAAAAACATAGGATTTGCTTTTTGGGCCAAAGAACCCACTATTAATATTCTAAGAAATGCTTATTTTCTACTACAAACGTGAGCTGACTTTTTTGTTTCAGGATGTACTATAATAAATTGGAGGGTGAAGAGAAAATTCAATGCTGAATGTGAAATATGAAAAAAATATTTCCTATATTACCACTTAAATAGTGAACAGCCCAAAGTCTGCCCCCGACCCATCTCACCACCTCCACCTGGCAAACTCTTACTCATCTTTTGGTCCTCTGGATGTGTTCCCTGAGTCACTGCTTGAGGTAGGTCACCTTGGGTTGAAGTTCCCATAGGACCTCTACTTCCTCCAACAAAACATGCATCGCAGTATTTTATTATTACCAGATCAATGTCTGTCTTGTCCTCTAGTCTGTAAGGCACCGGGGCAGAGTGACCTTGGCTGTCTTTCTCGCATATCTCCAGCACCTAAGACACGTGTATACTCCATAAGTATTTGTTGAATGAAGAAGCAAAAAAAGTTTTTCACTAAGAAGTTTTCCTGCTTACTAAATTTTTTAGTGAACATGTATAAACTAGGCTTCACCAAGGTATTTGCTTTGTTTATGAAAAGCCCAAGGTGCATCTTAGTGCTTTGACAGACTCCAAGAGCAGGCTTATTTTGCCAGCAAATTCTCCCTGAGTCAGCTCATGCTAAGGTATGTTCAAAACTTGTCTGAATACTATCCTAATCTTCCCTAACAGAGGCCAGAGTGCAGCTGAAACAGCTCTTCTGACATTTGGGAAGCTCTGATTCTGTCAGTCATTTTCTGTTCTTTATCGGGTTTTTTTCAAAGGAAAAAGCTGTTTTCCTGTGTGTGTGAACATTCTCTCCTATCTAGCAATGCTCAATTGTCTTTCTGTTCTATTAGTGTGCAGGAAACCACCTGTCCCATTGAGATCAGAGCTCTAGATGTCAAAGTGTCTCATGTTACATAGATGTGCAGCTGTCCGGTCTGGGATCAAAGACTTATCTTTAATGAAAACAAGTCATCTTTACCAATAGGACTGGAGAATTTATATATAATCTGTATTTATATGTTACCTGGATCAAATGATTGGCATTTGTTCTCAAGCTCCCCCCATTTTAGCAATGACTTGGTTCTCCCCCCGCCTCACCCTCAAATAAAAGGACGAGGGAAACATCCACACATCTGCTCCCTCCCTTCCAACTGAGCCCTTTCCACTGCAGTCCCTACACCAGAGGGTTCATAATGGTGTCCCATGGGTCATGCTTGAGAGATATATTTTATTTGACCAATAGCATATAAGAAATTTATTTGGATTAAGGGCCAGTATTTAAAAATTGGAAGAGTTCACCTACAAATTTGAATTTCCAACTTTTCTTGAAAAATCAGACAGTAGAAACATTGAGTAGTGTTCCTAAAGGCAAATACCGTAGCGCAGCCACTAAGAGGGTCCCCAGTGACCTCTGCCTGTCGGTCTGCATGCCCTTGTCAACTCTCCTCTCCTTGGGTGTGGGCTGAACCTGGTGGCTCATTTCTAATTGACAGAATACAGCAACAATGACAGGATGTCGCTTCTGAGATTAGGGTACAAAAAGACTGACTTTGAGCTTGCTCTCTCTCTTCTTCACTTGCTCTCGGGAGAAGCCGCCCCTGGGCCTTTGCCCACCTCGGTCCCTTGCCTACAATGCCATGCCCTCCTCTGCCTTCCACCCCATCATGCTGGAATCACTTCCTCTGTGAAGCCATCGTTAAATCATCCCCCCAGGAATGACCCGCTGTGTCCTGGGTGCCCCTGCTGCTCTCTTGGTGACCAGGCCACTCAGCAGCACTTGCTTCCTTACTTGTTCTCTGACCAGGGAGTGAGCTTCCGGAGGGAAGGATGGTGACGGCGCCATCTCTGTATCTCCACTGTGCAGCGCAGTGCCAGGCACAGGCAGGGAACTCGATTCACATCAGTTTTTCTACAAAACCACAATGATTCCTTTGTTGCCACTTAATGCTGCCACTTGACAGTTCCCCACTGGGAACAGAAGACACCACTTTCCTTCTATTCATCCTCAGGTCACGGCTCGAGTGACACTCTCTCGGAGACCATTCCCGATGCCTTGGACTACACTGGCATCCCCTTTGGTAAGCCTCAAGGCCGCCAAAGTCACTTACGTGGCATTCTAGTGACTCGATTATAGATAAATTTAGTTAATGCTTGCAACAATCCAATCAGGGTTATCCTGAGTTTGCAGATCAGGAAACTGGTTTGAACCCAGGCAGTCTGACTCACTTCAACTCCTTTAATGCCTGTTTATCAGCTCTAGGAGGGTTAGCACTAACTTTTCAGGGATGATCCCTAACCTCAGGCCTGTGCATGGTACTGGGTAGGTATTTATCGTGATGGGTTCACTCTGAATTCCTGAGAACCGATGGACAAATGAACTTTTGAAACCTGGTAATTTGTACCTGGGCGGTGGGTCAAGGCTGCAGCTCTGAGTAGCCCACCTCATGGAGCTGGACAGAGTGTGCCACACTTCATGACAAGGCCAGGGGTCTAAAGTGTGACAGTGCAGAGATTTCAGAGTGAGTTGCCACGTCCTCAGGAAACAGGAGACATCTGAGCTCCGTATCGGTGACTGCTCTGACTCTGGCCAGTAAGTGGGATACAGGAACGACCCTCAAGAACGTATCCACTTCTCGTAATATAGGAGCTGATGTCTGCTCAGCCTTCCCACAGTGCTCCAGAAACTGCCTGCCGGGAGCTCTGATCCTCACAATTCTTTAGGGAAACTGCTCGGTAAGGATTTGAGCTCCCCAGGGGATGCTCCACGAGGGCAGGGCTCTGTGTTCCAGCACCTAGAGCAACTTGGAGCGGCACAGAGCGGGTGCTAAATAGATGTCTGTTGCGTGACCTTTCCAGATGAGGATGCTGGCTCAGCCGTTCAAGTGACCCACCCACCACCACAGAGCTGGTAAATCGTGCAGTTGGGATCTCCACGTTCGGCTCTCTGGAGCTAAATTCATGCTTTTCCCAGTATTCCACATCATTTCCCATTCCCAAGAAACGTCTCTGTATTGTCAGGTCTTGAGGTTTCAGAGATGAGGGTCATGTTTCCCAGGGCCCAAAATGTGGCTCCTAAAAGTTGTAGTTACGTGGCCTGGGTGGGCTGTGGAGTGCAGAGAACTTGAGCAACTCTGCAGTCTTAAAGCAGGTTGCAGCTCCTGAATGTGGAAACCGTATCCAAGGGGCTGGTGACTCCCCTGCCCCCGGGGTTCCTCAAGTCCGTCTTTTCCTTCATTGTCACTGTTTGCCAAAAAAGTCAGAAAGGCTCTTTTTGCATTCTCTCTTTTTCCCGAATGTTCGCATCAGCAGGCTCTCTTCTCTTCCTGAACATTCCTGAGCCACTGATGTCCCTTATCAAATGCACTGCTTTCAGGGCTGACTTTCAGGCGGGATTAAAAGATAAGCAGTCCTTAGTCATGAGCTCTCCGCAGTCAAAAGAAAAAGATAGGCAGTCCTGTGCAAGCGTTCACTTGTGGCCGTGTGCTGCATTTTTAAAGGCCCAGAGAGCTGCTGAAGTATGAAATGAAATATCTGTACAAATCACTGGCTTCATTTAGTCTACAAAAATACTGGGCTCATTATTTATGTGGATTACCTGTCCCCTCATTATAAATCTTGGAGGGAAATTTCGATCTTCATCCTTTCAGGTAACATATTTTTGAGATTCTATGTCTGTTACTTGCAAAAAAAAAAAAAATGTAGCTCCCTAAGTATTACGGTGACTCTGGAAAACATGAGCTATTCTAACTAGTTACGGAACACATGCTATCAGATGTGAGTTCATCAACCTCCTTGCCAACTATAACCTTTCCTGTTTGCTCTGCGCGTGTGTCTGTAAGAACCAGAACATAATGATGGGTTTGCCAGGCAGGTAATGAGCAGGGAAGCTCTGTTAACGTGTGATTTGGGTAGCCGTGGCTCCCAATTTACACATTTGGAAATCGGTAGCAATTAAATGTAGGAAATTTGTCTATGTAAGGAATTGATGTAACAAGTCTTTTATGTTAGCGAGTGAGGCCACTGGTCACTAGATGGCATAATTTGAGGCTCATACTAAAAACAAACAAAATTTTAATACTGTTAGGGTCAGATTTGCTACCCCAGCTCACAGTGCTGTTAATCTGAGCATTAAGAGGTAGAGAAAAATCAAACCTAGACTAGACCAGACTGAACAGATAACATCCTGAAATGGAAATTGTGCGGGATTTAGAATCTAAGCTCTGCCATTAGTTTCTGTGTGATCTTCAGCGAATCACTTGCCCTCTCTGAGCCCCATTTTTCCCCATCTCTAAAATGGTGCCCTTACTACAAAAATAAAGGAAGTTTTTCTTCCTAATAATAATAATAAACTTCTCCCCTTGCTTATACTAGGATATGTGTAAAACAAGTGGCATCCATGCACTCTGTACATTCTCCCACGAACCTGATTTCCTTCAACGTTCCAGCAAGATTTTTAAAAATAAGATAAACGTAATGATATTCACTCCACGGGGTTGTGCGTTAGCGAAAGCGCTGATGCATCCCACCTGGCTCCCTTGGACTGCGGCTGCATCTCACTCTTACCTTTCCTCTGCCTTCCTCTCAGCCTGGGGGATTTTACAGTTCGTAGTTTCCTCTGAGTCTCAGTATTTCCGAGTTATCTTGTGTTCGCCAGTCAGATCACGGGTAGAAAATAAGTAAACATCGTTGAAAAATGTAAGTGCTGGCAGGGACAGCGACACGCAGGTTTCTGTGCGTGTCAGGGTCTCAGGGCGCCCCGCGCTGAGTCCTCGGAGAGAAGACGCGGCCTCAGGCTCCCCGCTCCGGAGTCTGAGGAATCGCAGGGACTCGGGGTGGACCCGCTCCAGGGTCAAGTGCCCCGCTGCGGAGCGACATCGCCGCGACTCCTGCCCCGTGGTGCCACCGTGGGCGCCGGGCCTCGCCCGTGGAACCGCGTATGGATTACACTTTGTCGTTCTCAGGCATTAGTCTCGCTGTCATCCTTAGTATTGCTTCAGCTTTTTAGTCTTGGGAAGTGAACTAGTTCAGATCAGATTCCACCGGTTACGAAGAACAAAAGCCTCTCACACAAGGCCGAGTGACGGGCCCGTGAAGGGACGCGAGAGATTCTCGGGTTAATGCGGTGGGAAGGCAGCCCAGCCTCGCGAGAACTGGAAGGTCACGTGTCTTTCTCCGGTGCTCTCTCCTCGCACGCATGCGCGCACACACAGAGTTGTTCACTATTTTTCTTTGCATTTGCTCCATGCTCCGTGGCAGACCAGTGTCCTCTGCCTCTGGTGGCTTCTGCCCCTCACACGGCCTCAGCTCGCCTGTGGTGTTATCCCGCCCTCCACCAACTCTGGTCCTCACTCTCCTGCCCCTTAAACATCCAATTTTCATGGTCATGTGACCACAGGCGCTGCATTTCCTCAGTCAAATCCTACAGGGAAGCTGATGGAATTTTGGCCAGATTGCAGATCAGTGCGTTTGGGCTCAGATCTGGTGCCCCTGGTCCAGTCTGCTGCGGCTGGTGAGCGTGGGTCACATGCAATGGCTCTGTCCCAGGAAGGGCCCAGTAAGCTACAGTAGGACTTGTACCATTAAACTGAA
>CAUYSK010079039.1:0-87999 GCA_963575035.1 Avahi laniger | reverse complement strand
AGAAATATGGCAAGACAGGTTTATATAAGCCAGCGGGCTCAGAGGGGGATTTTTCCTCCCAAATTCTGAGCCCTAAATAAAGAACGTATCAGTCTTTTATACATTTTGCTTGGGGCACAGTTAATGAGTGAGGAAGTGGGGTATAGTTACAATGAGGTCATTCTTTAGTGGGGGCAGGGTCCGGAGCAACCTTAGTTCCAGGTACAGAGTTCCTATGCAATGTCTTCCTGTTTTATCTCACCTTAGCAGGCGTTGTTGCCAGCGGTTTATAGCTGCTTAGGGAAGACAGTGGGGTACAGCCCTGGCAGTGGAATTTTCCACTACAGTGTGGGACTGTTTATTGTGGTTGAATCCAGAATTCAATCTTTCTTATGGTCTGCATGTGAGCGTCAAGTGGCCTTACGGAACAACTCACTGGATACAGCAAAAAGCCCTACACGTTTTACAGTTTCTTTGGGTGATAGCAGCCATTTCTTAAAATGAAAACTGCATCTTTCCTGCTTTCATTGGATGGCTGGATTCACTTGTTTTATTCCTAATGTGGCCTTTTCAAGTCGGTCCAACTCCCTCTTAGTATCTCATGGTTATTTATTCTCCCACACATGACCCTTCTTGAGAACAGAGGACAGCGGTGCACTCTTGCTGTCTTCAAAGAACCACAAAGAGAAGGGTGGCACCTTTGGTTTAAAAAATAATAAACAAATAAAAGCCAATGTCCTGTGAAAGGGTGGCACAGGCCCTATGTGGCCACAAACATTATTTCCTCCTCCTGTCTTCCCAGGGTTTCTTGGTATTTTAGGGGCACCTGCTGATGGTGTCAGCTGCCAGAGTGTTGCTGGCACCACATGGCACGAAACAACAAAAGAACAAACTTGGCACTGTTGGCCGAGCTGCCCGGCAGGCTGCCACCACAAATGCAAACGAGCAGTCACACCGTCCACATCCTGCAGTGTCCCCAAAACATGGCACTCGTCCGGCACGCAGCCCTTCCGCCCCAGGCTTTGCTTCTGCTAAAGGGAAATCCAGGCTAGGGCTGGACGCTAAAGATCCGCTGGCTCGCTCGGTGTGCCCGCGCAGGAACAGATACCCTCATGAGGCAGGGACAAGCACTCCAAAGAAACCTGCTTCAATTAAATCAAACCCTTAATCTGGCTGGGACGAGGGCTCTATTCTATTAAAGGCATGGGCTATTTTTGATATTTGACTTGTAGTCTCTGTCAAATCCATGGTAAACACCTGTCGTAACCAGCATACTGTCTTCACTAAATTGTCTCTAAATCCTACTGCTTCATTAAGAAGTTTAATCTACTTTGAAAATGAAACTTTGAGGCACACAGGGATGAAACGATGAAGCTAGTGGCTTCGGGTATAAAATTTCACTGTTAGAAATACATTCACTGTCTGCTCCAGGATCCGTCAAAGTACATATGCAATTGCTGACGGTTCACCACAGTTCTCTTAGCTCATGGGATACCATGCAATAGGGCAAGGAGAAAGATACGGAAATAGGGATATAAAGGCAAAGAAATAAATACTGAGGAACTCTTGAAAAGAGATTACATAGTTTATTTCACATATTTTATAGGACTGGGTCCAACACAAATTAAAAGCCTTAAAAGTAGCCAGTCTGTATAAGGTCTAGTAACCCAGAAACACACGCCTTTCTAGTGTGCTAATGATAAAGAAAATTAAAGTAGTCATACTAGAATATGATTATACATTTTTACACTGTATTATTCCCTCTCACATCACAGAGTGTTATCAAAACTAGAGCATGAAGAAAGAAGGAAAGAAAGAGATCGCCCACACAAAAGGCCGCAGCCCTCCGGTGGAGAATCTAACAATGTATTTCCTATAGTAGACTGGGCCCTAGAAACATATCAACCCCTGGCTAAGTCAAGAGATAACTTGGATAATTATTGTGCAAATGATAATAAAATCAACAGTGGCTTAAAATTCCTGGGGAAAAAATTGCAGTCAGCAAAAGATAAAAGAAACTTTCTTGGCTAAAACACAGCCCAAGAAATTAAAGTATGAAGCGGCAAGTGTACTCTGTTTCAGATGCCCGGAAACTCAGACTCCTTGCGTTTATCACAATGGGCAGCCTGTCCGGGAAAAGGTGAGCCCCACAGGCCTCGTATAGTGGAAGTCATAAATGACAGCATCTATTTTTATTTTTGTTTCTTTTAACTGTTTCCTCATCTGGAGAATTGGGGGGTTGGCCAGGTTGCATCTAAGATGTCACAGCTCTAAGTTCTAAGATTCTAGGATAATCACTGAGACAATCTATAGAGTTGAAATCTGATGGCCACACCTAGACCAGTTAGCTTGCAGATGTGTAGTGTTCACTACATTTAAAAATTTGAATTAGTTGCCAATATTTAAAATCTGGCATATTTTACAGAAAACTATGCACGTATAGTTGCTCTTGAAAGTAGGGCTGGCTACATCATCTTTGGGGTCCAGAGCAAAATGAAAAGCCCAGCACCTCTTGTTCAAAAATTATTAAGACTTTTAAGACGGTGAGAGCAGAGCATTAAACCGAGTGTGGGCCCTCTAAGTGCAGGCCGTGTGCCGGTGCACGGTTGCATGTCCAGGAAGCCGGCCCAGCTTGACAGTCCAGAGCGCTGGCAGCTGGGCCCACATTCCTCAGACAAAAGTCAATGGAAACCAAGTGGCTGCTGCCCCTTTAAAACAGAGCCTGCCTTCTCTGGACCACCACAGCCTCCTTCACTCTCTTTTCTGGCCTCCTTGAGCCCAAGCATCACTCAACATTCATCACGGCACTTGCTCAATGGATTTTTTTTCACCCCAGTTTCACCGAGCTCATTTACACAACCTGACTGGCTCCCCCAGAAATAAGGTTGTGCCCTCTGGTCCAAAGGTTGAAACTGCCCCTACAGGTCATGCTTATTGATCACCAATGAGCCGGTGACCCAAGGCTTTAATGCTACTTGAAAGTGTGAGACACCCACACACAGCTTGGAAGACTCCTTTTGTTCCAAGACAGTGGGATCAAGGGTGAGCATACGCTAAGAGGCAGCTCAGCCTAGCCCAGGGGGCCTCCCTCCTCCACCAGTCGACAAGCCTTTCCTGCCCCAGGGGGTTGCACAAATGATGTAAGATTGAGATGATGAAGTCCTTTTCATTCTAGAATTCAAAAAAAGCCTATCATTTTTATGAACACCTGATAAAGGTGTCTTTCTAAACTACAACAACAAAATAAGACAGCAAGCACGAATGCTAGTTTAAGAAAAAAAATCACGTTGTTTGCAAATCAACACCCATGCAAAGTGCAGAATATCGGTCATTCCCTTCAACCCGATCTGCTGCATGTTGACGCATCTTTCCCCTGAGAGAAAGAAATCATGCTCTTTGGGAACTGGAGGGCCTTCTGAAGGCCTGGCTCTTGCTGAAAAGGATATATCCAGAATGATGAGCTCTGTTCTCTTGAGCCTCAAAATTCACCATGAGCTTGTTCATTTCAGATCCCACCGTGGCTGTTGCTCTCTGCTCTAATCTGCCTGCTAAATGCGTATAAAACCGAAGACATACCTTTCTGCTAACAGCCCCTTTTCCCTCTGTTTGACTAGATGTGGCTCCTGGCACCACGGAGTGTTTCCTTTTTTTTTTTTGGACCATTTCCAGGTCAGATCTTATTTCTATACAGGATTCGTTCCACACAAAACCTGAAACGGTTCAACAGTCAGGATTCTGGTGGACTCATTCTGCCAGATTTCTCCCACTGGGTCAACATTTTTACCTTGTTTGCTGGCTGCAGTGTGTGCCAGTGCTTTTATATTCCTCTAACTTAGGAACCCACATGGTAAACATTTGGTAGGAACTTTATATGTGAGTAAATAAAAACAGATTTATCCTTTAAGTCACCAATGTGATAAAACATATTGCTTTTTAATGCTTTTAATAACTCTTTTATTAGTCTTGCTGTTAAGCCAAGATAATTATTAATACTATACATTTGGTCATAATAGGTATCTTTTTTTAAAGTGCTTATAGAAAAGCATTAACTTCTTAGAGCCTTGTTGCAGCTCAAGAAATATGAAATAATTTAATTTAATAAAAAAATTTAGCACAGCTTTATTTTTGCACTTGTCTTTGTTCTACTGACATTTGTGCATACCATTATAGGCACCTAAATCACACGACGTCCTACATATGTTTCTGTTTTGTTTACTTATTCGGAACATCTTTAAGTAAAGAGACTGCAAATGTGCTTTTTTCTTTGCGGCTTCATCTCTACTCCACCCACGTAACTGCACGTAACTCCTATGGTTACTCAATAATATTAGGGACAAATGAGATAATTTGATGACTATAATACTTAAGCCACTCAACTTCAAACTTTCTTCCTCTTTCTCTCTCTCAATCCTGTACATTTAACTTCCTATCCAGTTATTTGAGAATGTCCAGTATGAGGCGCCTATGTAACATTACATTCTAAAACAATGGCTAATAGATGGGGTGCGGTGGCTCACACCTATAATCCCAGCACTCTGGGAGGCCGAGGCGGGAGGATTGCTTGAGCTCAGGAGTTCGAGACCAGCCTGAGCAAGAGTGAGACCCTGTCTCTACTAAAAATAGAAAAAATTAGCCGGGCATGGTGGCACGTGCCTCTAGTCCCAGCTACTCAGGAGGCTGAGGCAGGAGGATCGCTTGAGCCCAGGAGTTTGAGGTTGCTGTGAGCTAGGCTGACACCACGGCACTCTAGCCCAGGCAACAGAGTGAGACTCTGTCTCGAAATAAATAAAAATAAATACTAAATATTTTCTACTTATGGTTTTCATACCTAGCCAGCAAGGGAGGGTACTCTGGCTTCAGGTCTTCACTGTGGTCTTTCTCAGACCTCTCAAACTGAACTCTCTGTCTTCATCCTCAGGGTCTTTCCCAGCCATCTGAAATCCATCTACAACAATGGCTCACATTTGGTGAGCACTTAGCGTCATATACTCTTCTAGGACCTTTACATTGAAGCTCTGACACATTTTTTTTGACAACTCTGAAATAGAAATATGCCTTAAAATGGAGTATTGACAATATTTTAAAAACTCTTATTTGTACGAAAAAGGATGGTGTATATATCTTACAATCCATGGAATTTAATATCCCTATTCAATCAACAAGTTAATACAGCTCAGAGAAATTAATCTAAGGTCATGAGGCCATACAGTCTTATTCCAGAGCCCAATCTCTTGGCCACTACCCTGCAACATAGTGTAGTGGTACTTGCCACTTCTCTTTTCTCCATAATTTCCTTTTCATAATCATATTCGAATGTATTATTTTAAAAACCAGTGATTACTTTCACTTTGTGATTTAAAAGTTTACACATATTTATTGTAAACATTTTTTAAACAGAAAATTTAAGGAAGACATAGAAATCACCTGGAATCCTATTGAGATATTACTATTGCCAATATTTTGGTATATTTTCTTCCTGGCTTTTGTTTCCCTATTTACCTTAAAATATATTTACAGCAATTGTAGCACACTAGTGATGTGGCTTTGCAGCCCTCTCTTTTCATTTAACGTTGCATAATGAGCGTTTCTCCTTGTTAGTGTATGTTCTGTGAGAGCATGGCTTTGAGCGGCCATCTACCTTTCCATTGCGGAGTTGTACTGTAATTTAACACTTAGATTGTTTCCAAGTTTTCAGCCTTATTATTACCTTAGGATTCCAAGAACTGTTTACACTTCCTTTTAAGTTATCCGCTCTTGATCTTTTCTTTCTCATTTTCTTTTTACCTCTTCTCAGTATACTGACAACAGGGAAGGGAAATCAGCAAGTAAGCATCATCACAGAGCTCAGTCTTTAAAAGGTCACAGTGGACTGAAGAAGCAAGTTTAAGAGTGCCCATGGGAAGACTGCACATTCCTGTCAGCCCATCCACTAATCCCCAGAAGATATTTTGTACATATTCCACCTTCAGGAAACAATCACTGTCAACTGTAGCTTTTATTTCCCGGGTACATCCATGTTTACTAATGTGATTAAGATGTGTCTTGAAAATTTATGTCTCTTGAAGACTAAGGGGTATTATCTCAGTATTGCCAATTAAGTCTTTAATAACATCTTTCGATTTTCAGTTGAGCAATCCAGAACTCTCCAAGTACCATATCATAACTTTCTCTAAATCAGACACAAGCTCCCCATCATCCCTTGCAGTTCTGTCCCTGTCAATGCCTGCTGCATGCCAACTCTATGTGTGGCGTTGTGCTAGGTGCCAGGGACCACCGAATGTAAGTAAGATCAGGCTTTCCCAGAGGCTTCACGTGAGGTACAGGCGACCTCTTCTACAGCAGAGGTCAGGGAGGTGAATCAAGAGCTAATAGGGCTGCACACCTATGCGGGCGCGAGGGTTGGATACATCACGCACATTTGTAGCCAATACTCACTAGAGCGTTCACACTTTAGATACTTTGGTATGGAATCTGGCCTAATTCTCATTATTCAGTATAAAGTAACACGTATTTATTTTGAGAGGGATGGGTGCCATTTTCCAGGTGACTCCTGCACGTAGCCAACGTGTCCTCCCTGTGCACAAAGTGCTTGCTTTCTAATAGGGAAAGAGATTTCTACGGGTGATAACCCAAGCCTTCATCCCAGAAGGGCCATAAGAGATCCAGCATTCGAAGGAAGAAAACGTCATGTTTAGCCTCAGGGAAGACTTGACTGGGAAAGTCGATTAGGGATTTAGCATAGAGGTTGGGCAAAAGGAACACGCCGAGAAAGACTCCAAAGGGGGAACATCAGAGTGAGTTTGGGAGACTTTGCAGATTCTGCATTGACTGCTGAACCACATGAAATAATTCCTGATGTGTAAGCCAGACCAGTTTTCCGCTTAATATTTCAATTTCAATAAATATACCATACCTGAGAGTCCCTCTGAATTTCTTGTGGAATGAGAGGCGGTTTAGGTGTACCTAATACATACCATAGAAGCAAATAGAAACAACTAAGCTTAAATTATTATTTTTTAAATTACGCCTGGTAGCTTACATAGGATTTAAAGGCATGATCATTACTTTTATTTCTTCTCTCAGGTTGCATATACTTTCTGAGACAGTTGGTAGACTTTGGCTGAAGGGAAAGAACGTGTTTTGGAACTGTGTAGTTTTACATAAAGTTTACCAATAATTTAAAATCTGCTTTTCTCTGCTCTGTGAAAGAAAAACGTACACCAGCCCCTTCATGCTATAGGCCCACTTAACACTTTGCCCCTTTTTATTATTGTGCGATCGCATTTTCTTCACTCAGATGGTGTTTTTACAGGCTCAAGACACTCGCAGCTGCTCTAACCTTCACTGGAGAGATAAGCAATTAGCCGCTGACCCTCAGAGACAGCGCGTTTGACTCTGCCCAGGAGACAGCTTGTTTGCACACAAATATTGCTGCCTTTACAGACCTGCTGGTGAGGATTTTGGCTTGTTTTTCGATTTGAAATCCTTGCCTGCAAAGATGCTATGATTATAACATGTTATGGTATGAAACAAATTTGTATGTTTTGTAAAGTTTGTCTAAGCACTATAATAATTGATATTAAAGTTTTGCTTTTTGTTATTGAAGGAAGCAAAATTTTCTTTTTCCTCTACCCATCTTAGGTTCATTGATCAGGGCCTTGTAAAATAGATGACAAGACACAGATTAACAAGAGAAAGACAGAAGCTGATCAACATATACACAGGGCACAGGAGTATTCAGTGGTGAGTAACTCAAGGGAGCGGTTAGAGCCTGAGCTTGTATAGTTTCTTAACAAAGGAACAATGAATTTTGAAGAGAAGTGACAAGACAAAGGAAAAGAATTGTGAGTTTCTATGGCAGCAAATTGTGGGAAGGTAAATATACAGGGAAACTATTGGAAAATAAAGGCCAGTTATAATAGTAAAGTTTGTCACGTATATTCCTCTGGTGTCCTCTCTGGGCTGATCAGGGTCTAGAGTCTTCTCTGGTGATTACCTTCTGCCCTTCCTGGGCAGAGAGGGGAGAAAGGACTCCTTTATACGTTCATGTCATATTTTTAGTTAAATAGGGGGAGGACAGAGAGCCTTTTTGTAACTGTGTTTTTCAATTGCCCTTGGCTCGAAATAATCTTTATGTCAAAGTGGCATATTTGGGGATGGCATATTCTCTTACCTTTCATGATTATGATTTCCATTTTCTTGACATGCTCTCTAATTGGCTCTTCCTTGTGGATGCACAGAAAACATTGTGTACGTTTTTTGGTGCGTGATGAAAGGGAAATTTCCAAGTTCTCTGTCTTGGTTGGAAATTGAGAAATTTCCTGAGAAAGCATTCAGATTAATTGTTTTTATACAGCCTACTCTAGCACATATTGTTAACTGCAGTGATTTGATCTTGCAAAGCTAAAAAATGAGCTTTTTTATTAATAGACTTATTAATTCTAGAAGCATAAACAACAAATCATCTGCAAAAAAGTACTGGTTTCAAACACTGGAACTCGCTGAAAGTTGATAGATACAGAGCTTTGCTTTGGTAAAGAAAAAAATAAGCAAAAAAATCCTCTACCTACACAATCATTCAAATAATAATGAGCAATTGTTTTATATAGAGTAGCATGTAGCATAAAGAGGATTCACAGAAGATAATGTCTTTACCCTTAAGAAGTTTGCTATTTTACATTTCTAATATAATATAAACAGATATCAGAAGAGATAATTCAAAGATCAAATCAGAATTTATTGAGCACTTAATGTGCCCAACTTTGGATACTAGGACAGTGACTCAGAAGCCTAAATAATTTTGAAACTGATGAACACATAAAATAATTATGACAAAATACAATTTTAATAGAATAAGTCAAATAAAAGTGCTAGAGTAGAGATTTATATTATATGCTATGGTAGAATTCATTAGCTGAATATCTCCTATTAACCCATCAGCAAAAGAGACTAAAGCAGGACTGTGGAATAAGAAAAACGAAGGGGCTGTACGAAAGTTAACAACTGAGTTTGCTCCAAGCTGTATTTTCTGGGCTTAGATGGGATCCGCTGACACATTTCAGATAATTCAAAGATGCTGAGGCTACATGGCATTTTTGTTCTGTTTGATTTGGTTTTAGCTAGATATGGACAGGATATAAATGCATGGTTTGGGTTTTGGTGATTTGGTTCAGAGGCTATATAAATTACTACCTTAATGGTAATTAATAATATATAACATACATATGCATGTGTGTATCTCTCATGTAGATGTACTAATAAGTTTGAAATCCACTTTGTTCCAATCCCCAGTTTTATTTTCCAAATTTCTTTTCTCCCCAGAAGCAACCACTATTTTGAGTTCTTTTGTAGTTCTTTCTTTTTTAAAACTGTTATTCTATTCTATTTTATTGGTTCTTTTACATGTACTTTTATTATAGGTATGTTTTATGCCCTTATTTCTTCATGTGTTTTTAAAAAGTTTCATATTGCTGCAATTAAACTGTCTGTACACTATGCAGTGATTCTCCTGGTGAAGTAGTTTCTTCAGGCTGCAAGCGCAGAAGTGGGGTTGTGGGGACACAGAACACGTGTGTTTGCACACTGTCGGGTTTTGCCTGAAGGCTCTAGAGTGATTGCACCAGAGTACGCTCTCACCGGCATTTGTGAGACTCTCTGGTTTTCACATCTTCCCCAATATTTATATGCCTTTCTATTTTATCCAATCAGATGGGTGTGAAATTGTACCTCATTACACTAATTTCTGTTTTCCTAATCAGTAGTGAGATTAAAGATATTTTCATGTATTCATTGGCTGTTCAGTTTTACTCGTAAAGTTTACTTGTAAGTTTTGCTTTTTCATGCCTTTGCTTATTTTGCTATTGGGTGGTTTTTCTTTTTCTTTTTTTAAATTGATTTGTAGGAGTTTATATATTTTCTGCTATTCCTTTATTTCATTCCTTCTATTTATTTGAATTTACTAAGTTATTTTTATCTAGCATTTTAAAATTAGCAATTTATTTCCAGTTTAAAAAATACGAAATTATGATTTTTCTTAGAAGTATCAATTTAAGTTTTTCTACAAAATTTACATTCTTATTATATACTTCTAAGTATTTTGTAATGCGAATTATAATTTTTTTAACTCATGTTAATCAGGAGTATGTGTGTATATGTGTATGTGTTCATGTTTCATTTTCAAATGTATTTTTAACTATCTTTTTATTAATGAATTCAGATATACAGTCGGCCTTTGAACGACACGGGTTAGGGGTACCACGCCACACACACCTGAAAATTGCGTATAACTTTTGACTTCCCCAAAACCTAACTACTGCTGCTGCTGGTGTAGCCTCAGCAACAGCTTCACGAATTTCCTTTCCTGTTTTTGCAAGAGTCCTCACGCTGGTTTCACTCATCCTGACATGGTGAGCAACCACGGCCGCACATGTCAAACAGTGCGACTTTTCGTGGAATGTCATGACTTTAGTCTACTTCTTGGGAGCACTGCCAGCATCACTAGTGGAACTTTGTGGGTCCCCTGGTGTCATTATTGACGGTTTACGGTATTGCGGTGAACACGACGTGACAACTGCGAGAGGCCGTTTCCTACCGTGGTGCGATGCCCTGGAGAGACCAGGGCTCCCGCGGAGACGGTCAGCGGCACAGGACGTTTTAAGCAGACACGCACAACGCTTGCGCTCGCTGTAATAGCAACAAGAGGTGGCTGCGACATTATGACAGTAGCACAGAATGTACTACAGTTAATCTTTTGCAGTTATGATTTAAGATTCCATCTTTCCATTTGTTTCCGTTTCTCTCGACTGCGAGCAGCGCCGTGTATGGTCTGTGTGTGCGTAGGTTTTGATAAATTTTCACCTTTTATAATAGATTTGTGTATATTTTATAGAGTAGATGATAACATAGACTAGTATCTACATATATTTTATGCATCATTCATGACATACCTAATTTCAAAAAAATTTTTTTGCTATTTATTTGCTACAAAGGAATAGCCTGGAAATCTGTGAATATTTTCAAATTGTTGCAAATCTAAAATTTTAAAAATATATCTATTGAAAAAAATTCACTGATAAGTGGACCCACGCAGTTCTAACCCGTGTGGTTCAAGGGTCAAATATAATTCCATTTTGGAAAGAGATCATGGGCTACATCATGCTGAATCTTTGAAATTTGTCAAGACTTACTTTGAAGTTGAGCAATAGCCAGCTTTGAAAATGTTTTATGTATGCTTATAAATGATGTATTTTTGCTAATCTATGGATACAGCATTCTACATATTAGAAAAATTTTGACATTGTAATTATTATTTAATAATTGTATTATTAATTATTTATAATATTAAATATTATATACTCTGTCTAACATGTTTTGCTGATTTATCCATTATTTCTGGAAGAAATGAATTCAAATGTCCAGCTGTAATCGTGTGTTTGTCTCTTTCTATAATTCTATCGGTATAGATGTATACACAGACCCCTATTTTTGGTCACAATAAAATAGTATTCATGTTCATTGAGGGTTGGCAGCTTCTTAGTAGGTTGTTTTTATCATTATTCAGTGTCTCTTTAGATCACTATTAAAACTTTTTCCCTTAAGTTCTATTTTGTTTCATATAATCATTATGCTAATTTTAGTTTTTATCGTTGCCTAGTATTTCTTTATAATTCTCTTCATTTTTACCCATTCTGTGCTATTTGGCTTGAAGTGTGTATCAAACAGGACAGAGCTGGATTGTATCATAATATTTTTTAATACAGTCTGATCATTGCTGACTTTTAAAAGTGAAGTTAATACGTTTATATTTATTGTGATTCATATTTGGAATTATTTCTGTCATCCCATTTTGTATTTTCCATTACTTTGTCTATGTTGCTTCTCTTTTTTCTTGTTTTTATTTTAGTCCTTATGCTAGATTGATAAGTTTCTTTTTTTCCCCTCAATTTTTACTCTCATTTTTCCTCAGAATTATCTCATTTTTCTCTCATTACTACTTCGGAAGTTATGTACTCTATAGTTCCTATATTTTTATGTTAACCTTTCATTTTTAACATTTTCCTGAACAAAGTCTAAAATTAATCAGTATCTTTACACTCTATTCCAAATGTTACAAAGGACATTAGAAATCTTTCATTCAAGTCTACCTTCAATGCCTTTCACCTTCACATTGTCTAAAATGGTAATTCTATCTTGCTTTAATCCATAACCAACTTATTTTGATGTATTTCAAACCTACAGAAAAGTTGAAAGAATAATACGATAAACACCCTTGTACTCTTCACCTGGATTCACCAACTGTTAACATTTTGCCACTTTTGCTTTCGCCCTCTCCCAAGGGTGTTGCGAACTTCACCGCGCACTAGTCTTAAGTCCTTCAGCAAGCATCTCCTAAGAACGACGGTCTTCCTCCATTAACCACAACGCCATCATCACATCCAAGAAATTCATGTTGCTACAAGACCCAATATCCAGTCCATATTCTAATTTCTTCAGTGGTTCTGAAGAGTCTTCATAATTTTTTCTTTCTTTCAATCAACATCATTTCAGGGATCATATGTTGCATTTCATTGTCATGTTTCTTTAGTTTCCTTTAATCTGGAGTAGAAAATCTTTTATTTTCTTTCATAACCTTGATATTTTTGAAGAGTTCAAGATAGCTGTCTAGTAGAACATCAAAACTCATCCTTCAGGAGTTTCATCCTGTTTGCACTGGTCTTTGGTAAATTTTTAAATGTCAGTTTCTCAGCTTGGGGATGTAACACCTTGTGCACCCCCTGAATTCAGACCTCCTATCCTTGACAGAGTAGGCCTGGGCTTTCAATTTCTTGTGGTTGATTATATCTCAACACACAGCCCTGAGTAGAAAAAAAACTTCCTTCTAGTTATCCCAGGTATTTCTTGTTTCCATTTTATTCACAGAACAGTCTTTCCTGCCCCCCAGCTTTGTGCACCCAGCTCAGTTCCAGCTCTCTGCTCCCAGTTCCCCTCCCCATCTCATCCCAGCCCCTAGCTACTGACCAATAAGCTGTTCCGGGTTTCCACTGAGCCTCTCGTCATCAGCTCCAACTCAGCATTCTCATTTTGAGTTACTCTTTGTGTCTGGAACCTGAGAATCTCCTTTTCTCGGTTTCAGTCTGGACTATATGTATTTAAGGTTTTTTACAAGGTAAGGGGGTTACTCTACATAACCTAACATTTCAGTGTCTATACAGCAGCTTGGGGGATTTCCCGTGTCAAATCTGTCGTCTAAAAATGCAGACCCGGGGTCATTGTTGTCGGTGTGCTACTTCTTTGCCTTGGAATCTGCTGAAGGTGTCACTCCTGAGAAAGATAGTGTCAGTTCCTACCGATTTGGTAATGTACATTTTGACTGATTGAATATTCCTTTGTAGCAAAAATAAAACTTCAGAAAAATAGGAAGCTTGAACTTTGACAATTATCACTGACAGAGGAAGGATACCAAAGACATAATTTCTATCAGTATGCTGTAATAGTTGAAATTCTACCATTAGGAATTAATTTTATGTGTTTATTTTTTTCATTTCCAAGATTCTTAAATATGTCATTACCAGTGCTTAATACCTCCATAAATTGTTTCCTTATTGGCATTATCTGATTATTTCTTAATAGCAACTAGCTAGGAAAAAGCCTGCAATATAGGTATTGCATTTTATCAGGAAGAAAGTTATGTGAGAAAGCTCAGACTGTAAGAATGCCTGACATGTAACATGGTTTGCTAATTCAATGACTCAAGATACACACACACACACACACACACACACACACACACACTATTTTGAAGATTTTTTAAAGCATAATTTATTCTTATGATAATTACAGACTTGATTTTAAACATTTGATTTTTTAATTAAATTAAATTAAATTACACATAATACTAAAATCTTATGAACTTTAAAAATATAGTACTTCTTAATTTTTGACTGGATCAGAAATACAAAAACTTTAGGACAGAAGAAATAATTGACATTTTAGGGGGAAAAGTTTATTTTATTTTTAGGGCTTATCTTCCAAACTGTCAATTGGAATTAGAAAGCCCCTAGGTGCTTTTTGACACAAACATGAGCTGCAGCTTGTGCAAATTTAGAAGTGGCACCCTCAGAATTTACTGTGAACAACCCATGGCCTTGGGGGTTTTGATGAGCTTGCTAGGTGAGTTTGCCAAAATCAGTGCATTAAGAGATGCTCAGTTACGATTTCCATGGGTTGCCGAAACATGTCCGTAAGCTATAGTTTTATATTCTGTATTTAGATAAACTTAAATTTGTATTTTTCTATAAAAAAGTATAGTTTGTTTTTGTTTTATTTCATCTGTGGATTATAACGTCAGAAGGGTTAGAGGAAACAGCTTCCATGTCCTTTTGCCTCTGACACCTTTGGAGCTGTTCCTACCACCCCCTACCTGCTAATCTGAGGTAAGCAGGGTGTTGTCACGCACAGAACTGTGGACCCCCAAGTTCCTATGTTGATATCTCAACTCTCAGTACTTCGGAATGTCACAGAATTTGGACATAAAGTCTTTAAAGAGGTACTTAAGTTATAACGAGATCTTTAGAGTGGGCCCTCCCCCAGTCTAACTGGTGTCCTTATAAGACATTAGATACCAGACACGCATGCCACCCGAAGGGAGCTCATGCGAGGAGGTGACAAGAAGTCTGCAAGCCACGGACAGACGCCACAGGAGAAACCAAACCTCCTGACACCTTGATCTTGGACTTCTGGCCTCCACAAGCGTGAAGAAATAAATTTCTGTTGTCTAAGTCATCCAGTCTGTGGCATTTTGTGGTGGCAGCCCTGGCAGCCTGATGCCCAGGCAGACACTCCTTCTCTTCAGACTCTACAGGAATGAATGGAAACCACTGCCAGGGGGCACTTTCTTTACTGACCTTAGAGCCCGATCAGGACAAGTGTATCTACCAAACTCTGGACTAAAAATCAACCAGGAAAAACACACAGGCATGATAGAGGAATCTTTGATTTTCTTAAGAATGAAAAAGGCATTTGTGTAGCTTTTGCATGTGAGCCTTGTGATGTTTTGGGTTGTCTACCCTTTCCTATATAAGATGTATTATGATGTGACAATGCAGACTGCTTTAAAAACAGTTTTAAGTCTTATAAATAAATTTGGAATGAGTAAAGGACAAATAAGAAATATGAATTTGATTTTTTTTTCATTCCATTTCACAATGCAAATTTTCAGGAAAATGGATAACTTATCAAAAAAGAGTACGTTTTTCTTCATGACTCTGATCAAGCCACTGTATGTTATTCTCGCTTGTCAAAGATCCTTGTTTGTGTCTGACCCGTAAACAGCTGTCGGGGCTGCGGCTGGGGAAAGACACTGCCATGTCCCTGAGCTGAATTTAATCGCCTCCATACCAATCAACAAAGACACAAAAGCACTAATTCTGGACACTACTAAGCTGAGAAGTAAAGTAACCTTTAAAAAACTGACCAATAAAAACCCACCACAATACTGTACTTTGTGCATCTAGTTTTCAGTGCAAATATTTTATGAAATTAGAAATACTTCATTTTATATATATTAAAAATATTATTTCATGGTATAGCTATTCTTCACCTAGTTCCTCCTACAGTGATTTCTTTTGCTCCTCTTTTTTCTCTTTGGGTACCAGTGGTAATGTTAAAAATGAACAAACTCATTAGAAATTACAGTGCTGTCACAGACATTTGAAAGACAGATGTGGGAGATTGTGTTTTCTCCTTTGCAGAGTCCAAAAGATGTTTATAAAGTTAATTACCACAAAACAATTCTGGGGAAAAAAATATAAAAGAAGATCTAAATTTTCCATTCGTTTACTTGACTTGTATTTAAAACTGTTTCCAACCGTGCTGTCGCTTTCAGCTTCGGACCTGCATTTTCAACCTACTCTTCTCAGCCACGTGCACTGCAGATGTTCCACAGGCAAATCGAAGGCAGTGTGTTCAAAACCGCACTCAGCCTGCTCCCCAGCCAGTCCCTCGCAGTGTCCCTCCCTTAGTGAGCAGCACCACCTTCCACCTCCTCGCCGGGCGCTCTCTCCACGGCTGGGCTTGCCGTCTTCCCTCCGCACATCGCCGCCTCCGCGGTCCCACCCGCGTTGCTGCCTTCGGCCATCCCCATTGCCTCTGTCCAAGCAAAGCCTCCTCTCCTCCCACCCTAGTTACTGCAGGGGGTATCCCTGGCCCGTCTTCTCCAGTCCATTTCCACCAACGATGCTTCTAAAATAGAAATCTGACTACATCTAAACCCTCCCATGGCTGCTCTTGGAAATGCCTACCTCTTTAGCCTTATGTCTGGACACCTTTCTGTTCTAGGAAAAGTTTGTGCTCCTTTTGAGGAATTGGATGTGATACTTCTCTGCTTGGTATTCTCGCTCACCTGGACTCCCATGCACATTTCATGTTTCAACTTACACAACATTTCTTCGGGGAAACCTCCCTATCTGCTCTCGGCCTCAGTCAGGGGCTATTCCCAGCTGCTGTTACAGAGGTGTGCTTTTACCCTGTCTTAGCATTTTTCATTTTGCATTGCAAACATCTGTTAATTTGACGGTGTCCTTTGCTAGTCTGAAAGTGCTAGAAGGTAGAAGCAGTCTTTATGTTGCTCACCATTGTGTGGGCACAGAGCCTGACACATAATAGATGATTAGTGAGTGTTGTATGAACGGGTAAAAAGTAATCAGTAAACAAAAATTCTGCTCTTCCTGATGGACCTCTTCTTTTGCCTTTTTGTTAGTAGTATATCAAGTCACTCAAATGTGCTTAAAAATCAGACGTTACCTTAAGTGAATCTTTGCTTTATTCCTCTTATAACCTTCAAGGGCCGTACACCGACAGGGAGGGAAAGTCAAGTGGTGCTGGTACCGAATAGATCAAAATGTTGACTCATCAGGCCATTCCTGTTCTTTAATAACAGCAAATAAATAAGTGGTGTGACTCACTGCTCTTCTGAAGTGTAATGTGTTTTTCCCAGTGGTTTCTGTTTACTTAAGGCAAGTCTAGTGTTTTCTCCAGACTACATGTAAAGCAAGTGAAGGATGCTTTAAATTTCTTGTAGTAATTGGGCAAAGATTAAAAAAAAATTGCTGGTCAAGCCTTCAAATTCTTAGCAAATAATGGATGGGAAATTGCCGAACTTGGGGAAGGATTTTACATGGGAGAGTCCAGGTATATACCTCCCACTTTTTGTCAGGAACTGTTGGGACTACTGAAACCGAGTAGGAGGTTACGATCTGACAAGTGGGAGGCGACTGTTCCTTTACGGTTTTCCATTTATATGTTGTTCCGGTGTTTTAAGACAGCCTTCACACGTTGCATAGCTGTGTGCAGCAGGGGACACCTGCCTGCATTAATGACAACGGCAGCACAACGAGTTCTTCTGCGACCCACCTAGTTCTTTTACACTAATTAAATATTTAAGAACAGATGGTTCCATATTTAAGGACACCAGACACCGTAAAACATGCCAATCTAAATCAAAAGATCTTTAAAATGTCAGACATCTCCAAGACTTTAGGCTAATCATTTACTATTAGAATAATAAAAATAAGCTAATCTTCTAAACTGAAACTGAATTCAGTTCTTTTTTGTTTTCAGGCTTTATTCCCAAAGGACACAACGGACGGTAGGTGGGGCCCACGAAAAGCAGATGCTAGAAGAAGACACTCAAAATAGGCCTTTCGAGTTTGCTACCAGGATCCAATGTCTGGACAGACCAAATGAGTATTTGGTGCCTGCAGGGAAACCTGTACTTCTTTTACTCTTCCTAGAAGAAACGAAGGACAACTTAAGAGTTGTCACTACTTTGTGCAATTTCCTACTTTGTGGAGTGTGCCCGTCTCCACATATATTCCACTTCCCCCACCGGCCCGCATCTTGGAACACAGCCTATACAGGGACATAATTCATCCACTGCACTAATCATGATTTAGTTAGCATTTCCGTATTAGCCTGATTTGTCATATTTAAAAAGTGAGTATACGTGTATGTTTTAATATATGATTTCAAATTATCTGCTGAAAAGCATGCTGAAAAAAACATGGTTCTTTTCTTGAAGAACTTACTAATCACTAAGGCATTGTCAGGACATTGGAAGTAAAGAAACTTGAGAGCTGGTCTTAACTCTTGCTCCCTGGAAGAGAATCTACCTCTGAAGTCATGATGCAATTCAGCATTACCACGAGGCTCACCCCAGCGAGAAGGAGAATGGATGAGTTTAAACCTCAGAGGAACTGGAGATAGTCTTCTTTAGAGAACATGCTTTTCAGATTTACATGATGCCAAGTCTTACTAAAATCTTAAAATACTCTTATAAGATAAATAGCCAACACATTTTATCTGTGTTTCAGAAAATGCACAGGTTGGCTGTAGGGCGGCCGAAAGTAAATAAGTTCTTCACTCATTTAGTTTCCTTTATGTCAAAATGTTTTCTTTGGCAATCCGACTATGTCCCTTAGTGAAAGGCCTGTGTGTCCTCTGGAACTTGAGCACATGGTAGAGTATGTTGTGGTTTAAAGCAGGGATTCTTCCACCTTTTTGTTTTTAATCGCGGCCTACTTCAGGGATGTGGGATAGACAGAAACCAAAGGTTCTGATCCATCCACATGATTCTTTCCTCTTTTTCAATTGAAAAAGAACCCAGTGACAACAAAGAAGAAAAAAACAATTAATTTACACTTTGCATTTATACACATGTGCTATAAAGCAATGCTCTGTAAACCAAAAATGAATATATTAATTTTATCACACTTACATTGATAATATGTTGCCACTTAATCTGCACAAATTCAGTTAGAACATCTCACCAATGAGGTTTCATGTCATTAGCCGTTTGGGAGAGGTGGGCTGAGATGGTGGTGCAGGGATTATACACATCTTCTTTAGCATTTAGTGACATGGATGATTCTTATTTGAGCCGTAATATGTGCACATCTTAATAACTAGTTATTTGAAAGATATAAACCAAAAATACTATTAATGCTAATGCCCATCAACCAAACATCCAAATAATTTTTAACCTAATAACACTCAATAAATAACCACGTAATCCTCAATAAGTTAAGATGAAAATGATAAAGCTAAGCTAATAATAATTTATAATTACAAAGCAAAACAAAAAGAAAGGGCAACAGTTGGAAACTAAAAATCAACTCACAAGCATGCTGCAGTCCTGAGAACAAAGCCTACTGATTGTTCTTTCCATAGCAGCAGCCTTCCAGCATTGCCAAACACTGTGTGAGACTGACTACTCATAGAATATCTGCTTCCTTAAATTCTAACCATGTGCTGAGGTTAGTTTATGAAACTCAAATATTAATAATCTGTAACAATTCATCCTCTATCTAGTAAAAAATCTTGAAATGCACACCATTGGCTATAAATGGAAGGAAGAACTTGTGCTTTGGGATGAGTTGGAGTGCCAGAAAGAGGCCCTTCCAGAAGCACCTAGGGGTGTGGACTGTTCCGGGAAACTCAAGCGTCATGTCCAGAGGATAGCGTCAGCCTCTTGTGCCTTGAGTAGAAGGGATGGGGACCTCTAAGAACTAGAAATATTCCTGATGGAGCATAGTTGGTGCTCCTGTGAGCCTTGGGGTGCTGCTGAGAGGTCCCAGTCTTGCATGAATTTTGAACAAGACAGCCTCTCAGGCTCCTGCCGCTCTGGGAGTTGCCATTTATGACTGATGAGGAGATGTTTCTGCTCAGAGTTTTAGCTCTAAGTTTTAATTCAAAGGTGGTACTCTTGATGTTCTGAGACACATATGGCTTATTAGCTTTTGGACTGTGTCTCCGAACTGCTACTCTCACGCCATTGTGGGTGACTTGTTTTTATATTAATTGTAAATTGGGAGTGGGCTTTAATAGAGTTTTTAAAAAGTAAACGCTACTATTGAACCCTTTCTGAGTGACTATTCATCCTTAGTCAATATTCCACAAGGCTCTTGAAGCAAACACTTGATGAAGATACTTTAATTTTTAGTTTTCTAAGAGTATCAAAATCTGGTCAAAGAGCTTGGTAGCTCGGTTGTGGTATGCCTGTCAAGGTATCCATAGTATCTTAAAGATCAACTCACGTGCTCAAACAACTATCAAATTTCTCCTCTCCCATATTATTATAAACCTTTTAATACTTTTCATTGTTTCTCTGGAAACAAGTATGTTTGGCTTCAAAGACTTGGCACCGACACAGTCTCCTTCCTCTTAACAGAGGTGGTGAAAAATGGGCTTCTTCATAAGGAGCTCTGAGACTTTCTGCACATTCTCTTTTCCAGGGGACAGTGACCTTCGTGCAGCAGGAGGAGGGAAGGCAGAGGTGTCCCGAGGTGACCCGCATCCTGCAGAACCCACAGGGCTCCCATCCTCCAGGAATCGCAATGGATTTTTTAACATAGCCTCTGCGTTCATCTTGATCTACGAGGCAATGTCTAAATTTAATGATATTCAAAATCTGCGCAGTGAAATTCCATGCAAAAAGTGTTCAGGAAGAGCTTCATTAAAGTGAAAACGTGGGGAGCTTTGGAAATACTCATGGAAAACCTGTTTAATTTATACAAACCCCAGTGAGAAAAAGCATTAAGAATGGAAGTTTAGAAATACAAAGCTCCCACATTGTTTCGCGGGTTCTGCTTCCTCACTGAATGCCGCTTGTTGCCTTTATAAACGACGTTCCGTCCAGCTGGCACACTCAGACAGGATCCATTCAAGGGGATTTCATGGGACATTGAGCGATTCCGGTACCTTTCTCAATCAAAACTAAAGGTTATATTATCCTCTCCACCTTTTCTCTTTCCTTTCTAGTGGCTAAGAAAGAAGTTTTTGATATTATTGTTAATGTTTCAGAAAACCACAGTGGCTAATCATTTTCCTAAGTGAGGCGTGTCTTTCGACCTTCACCGCGTCCTTGAAGATGGGCTCTTTCAGGTGTAACGACTATTTCCTACAGGTGTGAGGTCTTTGGTCTTCCACTGGTCTGCTGTCATTTCTTTGCTGAGCGTGCTCCGTGCTAGGAACCTTGCCGTCGGGTGACGTGCACGCAGCAGAGGTGGCAGCTTCGCGGACCTGCTGCGCTGGGTGGCGTGAGGACCGTGTGTTTTGGAAACACCCATGATTTCCATCAGCAAATCAAACATCGGTCAGTTGGCAACTAAAGGTCCAATCAATAAGGATCTTTTGTGTGGGAACAGAAAGTCTTTCACCAATTTTAATAAAACCTATGAAACACGATTGTAAAGAGGCATCAGGGAAAATCCGATGACTTTCTTGAACATAAGAGAAGGACTCTCAAGGTGGCCCCAGAGGTCAGAGAGGGAACGGAGTTCTGGGGCTGCTCTTTCCAATAAGAGCCGTGCTACATGTGATTTTCAGAAGGAAAGCAGAGACCCCAACAAGGCTTGAGAATAGAAAGTTATTGGCTAGCACAGAGCTAAGCTGGCCTAGTACAGCTTAGCAGCTTTTAGCCCATATGGTAGAGAAAGGGTAGCTCATTAATAAAATAATCTTCCGTGTGGGGAACAGAATTGGTAAAATCAGTGGAGAGAGGAGAAGCATATGTCAAAGACATATTAAAATGTAATGCCCAATAACGAGGTATAATGGAGATTTCTGGACAATCCCAAGGGCAAACAGATCAACCTGGCACTCAGCAGTCAAAAGCAGAGGGACTCTGACTGACCAAAGACCTGAGCAGATGGTAGAGGGAAGAGGCGTGAGTGCAAACAGCCCCAGGCTCTGTCAGTACCACCTGTACCCACAGCCTGAAAGGACGGACTTTACCCGCACAAAGTGTGGGAGAGACACCTGTGCAATGAGATGCCTGTCACAGCACCGCTGCTGCCAATAAGTCCTCAGAGGACAGGCACACATCAACAAAACACCATGGGAGACAGCCTTAGGGGAGGCGCAGGTTTGCCTGAATTGCCTTCCTGCAATGCAGAGCTGATAGGCATGTCATCATTCTCAGCTCGTGGCTGGTATTTTTCTGGATTTGGAGTGCTCCTCGAGCAGCATTTAGGAGACACTGGTTCCTCTTCTCCCTGGAAATCTTGCCTTACGGCCTGGTCCATGAGAAGGTACCCAGCCTGCAGTGCAGACACAGTCTAATTCTGAAGCTAGGTGGCACTCTCTGTGCCCCAGGGGCCTGACGAACTTGGACCCAGCCTTTGACCCTGCAGCAACAGAACTTTTTGCTTGAGGGCCATTCTATCCGTCATGCTTGAAGCCTTAGCCTGCAGAGAACTGTGCCCTGAAACCAAGCACGCGGTCTTTGTCCTTCCTGGAGCCTCGGGTGCAACATCCTTCAGATAATGCCCTAGAGCTCCCTCCCTCACTCCCTGCCTTCTCTGCTGACGTCAGCTGACCAGTGAGGCTTTCCTAGTCACTCTGTATAAAGTGGCCCTGAACTTCCCCTAGGGTCCCTGCCCCTTTCACATTCTGTTTTTCTTTTTTTAGCCCTTTTCACCACCTGATATTTTATATATTTACTAGTTCATTTGTTTATTGTCTTTTTTGCCTCACTAGAATGCAAGTTCCTTGAGTGCAGGGTATATCCCACCATAGGTATCCTGCAATATTTGAGAAATGAATGAATGAGGCCCTCAGCAAAGTTTTTGGCTCTTTCTAATCTCTCTCAATTTCCTGAGTCCCGCGGGCAGTTTGAGCCCCCAAAGGCGAGACAGATGGAAAATGCTTTCTTCAGAAGACACAAGCTGAAAACAGTCAGGCTGCCAAGGCTCCGAGTGCACCGTGGCACAACGCGGAAGGCCTTGCTCTGCCAAGGGCAAGTGGTTTCCAGCATGTCCTGACTGGGTGTCTGAAGCAGGGCCCTACCCCGCCCAGAGTGTTGTTCCTGGTTATTAGGAAAAAAGGATCAGGACAATTGATTCAAAAGTGGCCCAGGAAAATGCCAGAGTTCAATAGTTACTCACTTGTCTACATTTTAATTTCTTTAAATTTTCCCTTTACCGTCCCTTGGTTTAACTTTCTGAGCCAAGAGAGCTTGTGAGATGTTCATAGCCATCTTCATAATTCAAAGATTCCTAGTCGACTGGATTTTAAGTTAGGTCTCTGTTCCAGTTTCTGGGT
This sequence comes from Avahi laniger, assembly GCA_963575035.1. Lineage (NCBI taxonomy): Eukaryota > Metazoa > Chordata > Mammalia > Primates > Indriidae > Avahi > Avahi laniger. The sequence goes on along the minus strand of CAUYSK010079039.1, from coordinate 64,923 downwards.
ACCACCTTGTATCTCGGGGTTTTTGTAGAAGTTACAGTTATGCTGCCATGGAGGAAATAGTCACCCACTAGGAACAGGGTCAGTGGGCCCAAGGACCACCTAAGATGGGTACTTGACCTCCCAAGTTCCCTTTTTCTGTATAACTCTGAGTTCCAGAAGCCAGAGACAGTAGGTTCTGAGCTGGGCTCTAAGACTTCCTGCAGAGTGCCTGGGCAAACTCAGCATCAGCATCGGTAAAGTGGAGACAAACTCATAAAGTCCACGAAAGCCTGGTTGTTCAATCCCAGATTGGGATCCACGTTAAAAATCCCTAGAATACTTAGAAGGGACCCATGGGATCCTTAGAAAGACGAGTTCTCCAATCCCTTACCAACTTTGGATCAAGGCAGGGAGCTGAGATGACTTTTTTTCGGATTTCCTGAAAAAGAGGTTATCCCTCAGAAGAGTTCCTCCACCAACCCCAGGATGTCTCATAAAAGTCATGGCACTTTCTACTGTTGGCAACCTAGCCTCAGTCAGTGGCAGCCTGGAGCCAGTTCATACAGACTTGTGAAAGCTAGTTGCTAAAATTTCAGAAAAGTTGGGAGCTGGTTGATTGAACATTGGTAGCCTAAAACGGACCATGGTGGGAGACAGTATTTAAATCACTGAAACAGGCAAACACTATCAGCCCTCTACCCACAAGGGCTGGTCGTTAAGCATTTACCAGCACACCACTGGCCCTTAGTTATCACTCAACATTACTATAAGCTCTATGCTGGCCTGAGCTTCCAGGGTGTGTGCATGTATGTGTGTGTATATGCAGTGTGTCTATTACGGGGATGGGAGGGGGGAAAAAACGATGTTTGAAAAAGGATTAGCCAGACTGGACCAGAGGGCAAGGGAAGTGAGTCTAAAAGTTAATAAGACATTTTTATAATAAAAATGTATTTATAGTTAAATAATACTTGGTATAAACTTCACTAGTTTAAGAGTATATTATTTAAAATAATGTTACAAATGTTACCTATGACATTGATAAAAGGAACAGATGATAACATATAATACATATATTTGAAAAGTAACACATATAGAAACTCACGTTTTTGTGTAAACAACCCCCCAAAAATCCCAACCTAGAAGAAATAACATATATATGTTACGTATATGTATATATGTGCTTTTCTACTTTATACGGTATAGAAATTGCATGTTGTTAACATAGGAAATGAGAAAGTAGAAGGAGAAGAAAGAACTTTTTAATACATATGCCTTTATATTATTGACCTTTTGGCCAAATATTCATCAGTTACATCTTGTGGTTGCAGAGCAAAGCTGAACAAAATGGTTTTAAAGAATGACTTGTTTAAAAATGTAACATAAATGAAATGTAGATGTACACGAAAAGTTCTGAGAGAAATTGTCTTCGCTCACACACAAAATTCACAGCATTATCTGCTCAAAATAGGAATATTTAAAAATAATACAAATCAGTGGAAGTATAAAGATTAAACATTAAGGTTAAGCTGAAAATATTAGAGCGGTGTGTGTGTACGTGTGTGTGTGCGTGTTTTAAAATACTTCGTGAAAACAAACAAGGATAAAGGTATCCCGGAAAACGGAGACTAAGGCCGCCTGTCCGAGTGCAAACACGTTAGAGGCAATAGACTATTCATTCGTGTGGAGGAGCAGCGGCCTAAACGTCCTTCTGACTATTCAAAGTACGGCACCAATGACTCTAACCTGGACCAGCTGTTAAATGTCCCTGTAAACTGTTTCACAGGGATGGTGGTGGGGATCCAAGAAAAAAGAAAACTTCTTTGTGAAAGGATCTCAGAAGCTATGATGCAATATATATAACATATATACTTTAGAAGTAAAGACATCTAAAAATCAACAACTATCAGAAGGCCTGGCTCCCAAGCTAACTTTCGTCGTGGTATTAAATGTTTGCCAAGATGTAAGCTTCTCTCATTTCAGATCTTTAAAGGCATGTGATAGAGTGACCACTCAGACTCAATAAAAGAGAACGTACATTACCACATCACCGACTCCACCGTGCCAGATAAAGGCAGCCTCCCCACAACCTCAAATATGTTCCTGGAAACAGCACACAGAGTGTTTACCCTACCCGAGAACCACCTGTATTTGTGTGCAAACTGACCAGAAAGACAATGAGAGCCCAGGGCCAGGAACTTAAAACAGGGTCTGTTGACATAATTAGGCAGTGACTGTCCAACTCCCAAAGTTCTTCTGGGGACAAGAAAAAATAGGCATCTCTTGAAGGAAAGACATTGTTAGTTTGCTTCCTAGTAGTTGCCTACTTTGTGCTCTCCCTGCTTTCAATAGCTACTTAATTTAGGGACAATATAGGATCTTTACCTGGAACCACGGGCTCAGGCATTTCTGATAAGCGGCACTGAGACTGCTACAGGCAGACATGCACGACACTTTGCAAGCCAAATAATGACGTGACGATCCATTGCAACAGCTAATAACCTTCCTGGAAATGCCCAGAACTGCCAGATTTTCTTCCTCTATTATGAATCCATAATTCAGGATATCAGGATATTGTTGCCTTTCCTCAAATGAAAGGAAGCAAGAAGATGACAGGAAAGTCCCAGCATTACCAACTCAATTGGTTTCTGAGGGAACCTCCAGTGGCCGTAGCCAGCTGTGACATGTGCGACACGTCGCTGGGCTTTTCCTCGCCAGCCCTTTCCTCTGGCTAACATCCGGCCCTGCCACCTCTGCTTGCCTGGGTGCTCCCACTCTCAGCCCCATCTTCACTTGGTCAATTTCTTCCCATAATTTCATACCCAGCTCAGGTATTCCTGAATCCATGAAGGTTTCCCTGAGCAACTCTCCACCTCCAGCCTGGGCTAGGGATGGTTCCTCTGAGTTCCCATAGAAATTTCTGACAACGGCTCTCATTCCACTCGTCGTAATGTGCTATGTGACCTACGTATGGGTTAATCTCTTTCTTGTAACAACGGTTCCCAGCTTCATTGCATATTAGAATGATCTGAAGAAATTTAAAAAATCCCGATGTCTTGTCTGTACTTCAGATTAATGACATCAGTATCTCTGGGGGTAGAACTCAGGATTCAATATTTTTTGAAGTTTCCCAGTTGATTTTAATTTGTAGCCAAAGTTGAGAACCACTGCATTAGATGGCAAAGCCCTAGAGGCTGGATCTTTAGCATATCAACCCAATGCCTGATGTTAAAATTTTGCTAAAATAATGAATTAATAAAATTCAAACTAGAGTATTTTAGACTCTTATCAAGTGACATTAAGAGGTAGCAATATGTTAATTCCAGAGTGCAAGTAGGTTAAGAGTAAAAATATACAAATATCATATTGATTAAAAATCATTAAGTCTATCACTTGGCCCATACATTGATAAAAAAAGAAAAAGAATTAATAAAAACAATTTTTAAAAATCATTAAGTCTATTGATTTTATAGCCATGATTAGGAAGGAAGCCATTGTGTTTTTTTCATACATCATACTCTGAAGACTCTTTTGACAGTATTTAGTATTATTTTTATGGATATTTTATAAGGCAAGATGATGAACTTTGAAGAACTATGGATGTATACAAATACTTCTACAATGTTACGGCTTAGGAGATTTATACAAATAAGTACCAGATGCAATGTTTCTCAAAGTGTAGTTCACAGGCCAGCAGCATCCAAATAAAAATATATTTTCATATCTGGAATTTTATGGAATCTAAATATGCTTTTAGATTCTTTGGGGAAAAATTCAGAAATCTACTCGCATTTTTTTCTCTTTTTTATTGAGATATAATATTCACTCTTTTAAAGTGTACAATTTAGCAATTTTTAGTATATTCACAAAGTTGTGCAACTATTACTACTATCTGATTCTAGGACATTTTCATAAACACAAAAAGAAATCCATATGCATTCATAGTCACTCCCCAACCATCTCACCCCTGAAGGCCAATGGCAACCAGTAACCTAAATGCTAGCTTTATGGATTTACCAACTCTGGACATTTCATATCAATAAAATCACAATATGTGATTTTTTTTTGTTTTTGTCTTCTTTTATTTAACATAGCATTTTCAATGTTCATTCACATTTTAGCATGAATCAGAATTCTTTTTTGTGGATAAATAATATTCCATTTGGCTGGATATTTCACATTTTGTTTATATATTTATCAGTTGCTGGATATTTGAGTTGTTACCAGGTTTTGGCTATTGTGAATAATGCTGCAATGAATATTTTTGTGCAAGTTATTGTGTGGCTGTGTTTTAATTCTCTGGGGCATATACCTAGGAGAGGAATTGCTGGGTCATATTGTAACTCTTCTACTTGTATTTTAAACAATCTTTTTAGGTGATTCTAAGTCTCACTAAAGTTGAGAACCACTTTCTTAAGGTGTCATTATTTCCTCCAAGGCACTGTACCTGCAATCCAACAATTACCAACAGGTATGACATTGTACCTGGTAACAGGTGAAAAAGAAAAACTGTCACAGCATCCAATCAATTATGATTCATAAATAAAACGGTAACTATTATACTAAGTTAACAATATGAATAATAATATCATGTTATCACCTTTGTTTGACAAATTTAAATCCAGATATAATAAAGGACAAGGTTTAAAGAAACAAATGGCTTGGAATGAGTCAATTATTAAGAACTCTGATCTTTTCCCAGGCCTGAGCTGAACTTGCTTTGATTTTCTTTTGTCCGAGAACCAGGAACTTACTGTGTTAGGCTAGCTCTAGGAACCGATTTTGGATTTGATGGGTGTGGTAGAAATACATCATTCTTTTTGCCTGCCAACCGTCTTTGGACACTTTTCCTAAGCTCGGTGGTTTCCCGGCTTCTTAGACCGCACCTTTCAAAGCAGAAGCCCCAAATTCACTTGCCACCTCTCTTGCTTCCTCAGTGCAGGCTTGAGGCCTCCCCTCCACTAGTCGGAGGCATTCATGCCAGAATTCAGATCAGAATGGTTGCTGTGTGCACTCCATTCACAGCAGAAACACTCCGTTCAGAAGCAGAGGCTCTGCTGGGGGCTACCAGGCGCAGAGTCATAGGTACCAGCTGGAACGAGTAGCCCGGCAGGCTGTGGGGAAGTTCTGTGGTGCGATTTGACCATCATTCCCAGTTTCAGTTTCCAAGTCTGGTCCTCTGGACCTCTTGGAGAGTCTGGCAGTTACTCGTGGCCTTCAATTAATACTTATTCTGCTTACATTGGTTAGAACATATTCCTGTTAAACAAGAACACAACTGATATCACAGGACTCTACCTTAGAAGCCTCACTGAGTCTCAACTTTAACTACAAGGTTGTCCCAAGTTTGCTAATTGGCTTTAGGGCCCTGACAAATCTCTGACTGCCTCCTTTGCAGAAAAGCCCCTCTTTTCCTGGCTCAGTTGGGTAAATTCTTTCTACTGCTCAGAGTACAAATAGTGAAAAGTTTTGCTGATGCAATTTTAACCCTCTGTAATATTTAACACTAATAATAAAATATCTATCCACAAAACAGTATGTTGATTTCTAAGACACTCTCCCCCAAACACTAACTCTGAATCATAAATTGCTTTGCCAACACCACCAGGTTGTATGCGTAGGTGGTCCTGTTTCTTAATCACCCTCCCTACCCTACTACTTTCCGCAAACACATATGAACGTACCTTGTCTAATAGCTTTATCTAAGCATCAATGATGGATGGAAAGTTTTAGGGACAAAATAGGGATTTGTGACTTTCATATTTTGTACATATATACTGCACATTTAATAAAACCTGATCAAGAATATAGTCAACCACTGATTTTGACAAGTTCTCTTTCTTATGCTTTTCTATTTAAAAAAACTCCTTATATTCTACTTTGCAATGTGGAAGGCCTCGGAGGAGATTGTTTCTGTGATGCTGAAGGCAAATTCCATAAAAGAACCTGTGAATTTATAGAAACCATGTTAAACCTGATTTTCTTTCTCCATTTCTATCCCCAAATGGGCCACTGCCCAGATCCAGCCTCAAGGCATTAGGTTTTGAGTCTCTTTGATCACTTGTTCCTAAATGAAATCCAGAAGAGAGAGGCAGGGTTTCAACTCGATATTCTGACATTTCACCGTCTACCTCAGATTTAGCTTGCTCCGATTTTGGGTGTCCACAGAAAATGACACAAATACTCATCACCCTTCCTAAAATGTGTTCAAGATAATGTGTACAATAGCTCCCAAGGTACACAGTCTATGCATACACAACATAGACCTGAGAATACAACCATGGACCTACAGTTTCAGATTGAGAAACACAGCCCAAAGTCTCACTACTGTGCATTTTTAAGGCTACATATGGTTTTTGCTAAAAGAGAGAGATTCTGCTGTCATAATATTTATTAACGATCTGTGTAGAGAATTACATTTTGAGGCTAAAAGTTTCCCCAGAACACATGGTTTTGAAAATAAAAATAAAGCAAAAACCATCCATGAAAACTAATCAAAATTAAAGTATCTTAAGAAAACAAAAGCCGTACTTAAAGATTTTGAAAACCGTTTATCTACGACAATGTTTAAGACCACGCAGGTAACTAAGACATGAACGGGAGAGCAGTGGGAACCTGGCAGCACGAATTGCCAAAGGTATCAGGCTTGAAACCGACCAGCAAGAGACGGATTTGCTGGGAAGTCATGCTGAAGTCTAAGTTCTTATCCTAAGATCCATGGCTGAAAGGCAAAATAAATCCCCCGGGCAACAGTTTTGGAGAAGTCATGGAACTATGCCCCAAAATGTAACTGAGTCTCTCTCCAACTAAATTTTGAGTTATTCCAGTGAACTAAAACCTCTACGTTCATTGAGCATTTACCATGCCAGTTGTTCAGGCCAAAATCCCCCTCAATTCTAGGTTTCCATCCAGTGAAAGTTTTATCTACAACAATGACTTTAGCTGAACACTGTAGTCTTTCAAGGGTCACTGTCAGCAGAGCTCTTAAATTACTTGGGTTACTTCTGCGCTCTATTTCTGAGGACGAGTGTGTTCCATGCCTGGAAGAATGTTGAGGGGGAAACATTCCCATGAGCTCAAACTGGACACAACTTGTTTTTAATGCTTAATGTAAACATCTAGCTGTATTCTCATTAGCAGTTTCACAAAGCAGAATAATGCCTCCTGTTCTCATTTCTGCCTGTTCCCTCCACTCAGCTTTCGACCTGACCGTGCACACTGTTCCTGCTCCCACCCCCCCGGAGCGGGCCGAATTCTCTGCTCTGCCCCCTGCCGCTGCCGCCCCTCGGATCCTCCTGCTCGTCCTCTTAACTGGTTCCATGAGGACAGACGCAGCAACTGACAGCCAAGCCTCCCTGCACCCATTATGCCCGAAGGATAAGAGACTGGCTTGTTAGATTAGTAAAAATTGTTGAAGAATGAACAATTAATAATTATTTCTTTTGGTTTTGCATTCCTCCTCCTCCTCCTGGAATTTTGTGATTTACTAGGATCCTTTCTATGAGAAAATCAAGTCCTCCTTAGTTCCTGCAACACAATTTACCATAAATTTTTAGTGGAAAAAGTTTAAGAGATGTAGAGTTATTATTTTAGTTTTTCTTTATTTTTAAGATGACTCACATCTAAACCATTTGTCACCTCTCTGACCTGGTTATCCTCCTTTGAGAAATTACACCCGTTTAAACAAGTCTGTTTAAATCACTTATTTATACAGTTGCTGAATATTGCTGCAGATTCCAAGGCTATGAAATAGCTTTTCATTCATAAAGCCTCAAGAGATTTCTCCCAGACCCCTTTTCCTCCCTGCAGTCTCCCAGTGGGGTTTATGTCAGCCCTCAATGCAAAGGGATAACATGGGGCAAAAGACAGAATTATTTATATTTGAAACCCTACAAATGATAAATATCTTCATACAAGCAGTCACTTAAATTAATCATTAAAATTAGAAACAACTTCCCTTTTTTATTTTGCAAAAGAGGGGATTGAGATTCTCAATGATTTTTAGGAAACTGTATTAAAATTTACTCATTTAAATAGCAAATTCTCTACAGTTCTTAGGTTTCTCATGCAATCTGATTGAGGGAGCTTCTTTTCTAGAGAAATTCCTGACAGAATTTGAGAATGGGAAGACTAAAGCAGAAAAAAGACAGAAGAATAAAACAGGGACAGTTGAAGTCCTACGCACTGACATCGGGCAGGTGAAGAGCAACTTCCAAAGGGTCTCATGGAAAGGCACGTGCTGTCGGGCCCTTCTCCACCCTGCACTGGCTCGCACACTAAGGCGACACAGGTGTCTCCAGAAAGGAGTATCCAAAAATGGATGTCAAAGAAACTTTGGCAAGTCAGCTGCATTTCATTAATCACTAAGAACCGGGAATATGCGTCATAAAAACTCCCAGCTGGGACATTTGTTTATGGGGTCCAGCAGGAATTGGAGAGAAACAGGTAGGATGACATTCTCCAGGGGCTGGGAGAGCAAAGGTTAGGGAGGCAAAGCCGGAGGGACAGGAGTGTGGTCAGAACTGCCTCTAAGCGACAAAGACTATCTTTTCCAGGTGCAAAACTTGCAGGCAGTAGTTTTCCATTGCCCGTGGCATTGACATGGGCCTAACGCAGTCGCTGTGTTCCTGCTGGAGTGAAGGTGAGCGCAGCACCGGCACTAATTCCTCTAGGCCTCCTTTGGCAGACACAGAATGGTCTCCTGCACGCTCTCCTCAAGCACAGAAAGAATGAGTAACTCACTGGGCTCGACAGCGACAGGTATTTATATTGAAGATTGTGAAGTAATTAAAAGTTAAAATCAATAAAATGGAATCTGGTATGGAAAAATATATGTGCTTAAACTGTTAGATAAATGTCAAAGCATACATTGCAATAGCAGCAGCTGCAGCAATATTAATAACAACCATCGACATTAAAGGCAGCTGGCTATGGCCTGGGCACTATTTTAAGTCCTATACCTGTGTCACCTCATTTAATCCTCACAATAACCCCATTGAGGTAGGTTCCACAGTTATCCCATTTTACAGATAATCACCATATGGCTCATCCAGCGCATTCTCTCGCAAAGAACACTGATAAAGCTTACCACTGAGCAAATACAGGAATGTTTGCTGGGGGGTTCTGGGTGGTTGTTTATTTCTTGTTTTGTTTTACTGGTTAGCAAGCACTTACATAAGATTTATTGTGTTGCAGGTACTGATCTAGGAATATATCAACTCATTTAATCCTCATGACAATGGTCGTGAGCCAGACACATTTAGTATCTGCATTTCACAGTTGTGGAAATTAAGCTTCAGAGAGATCAAGCAACCTACCCAAAGACACACAGCTAATAAATGGTAGGGTGGGGCTCTGAATCCAGGCCATGTGTCTTGAATGTTCAGAGGGGCAGATGTCTTATATAAGTGGTCGATGCTTAAACATTTAAAAACTATTTAGTTAACTTATCCAATTTCCTGGGAGGGGAGGTGGGTTTACAGAGTGTGTGGATAGTGCGAGGGAGAGTTTGGGGACAGGAGGGACAGGCACTTGTTATCTCTCTTTTCTTCTCTTCAGACCTTGCCAATGACTCCATCATATGCCCTGAGTACTGATGTGCACACTCACATTTCCCTCCCGGATGTTACCACCAAGTACGGCCAGTCACGGTGCGAGACTTGTTGTTGAGGGTTAGAAGGTATCTAACATATGAATGAATAGTCAAAGTCAGTTTCGGTGCCCATAGCTAAAGCTAACAGCTCAGATTTTATTATACTTAATAATTTCAATATTTCTTCACATTTAGCAACAAAATAAACAACCATGTACACTACATTTCTATTTAATTATCTAAGCATTTCTGTATACAGCTTTCCATGTTTTATTACCTAAGCGTACAATTGTCTTAAAAATCCCTTAAGTTTCAAACAAGTACAACCTGAAAACATCCACTTCTTCAGGAAGAGGAATTGCCTCTGCTCCAGCAACACCGGCACCGCCTTCGACTCCCGTGCAAGGAGAGGAAATTAACATTTGCTGCGGGATTTGAGCATCTGGAAAGCCTTTGGTTGGGAGGCCTGGTCTCATTAACAGAAGAAGCTAAAAATGCCTTGAGTAAGGAAGAAATGGAGGCTGCTGCTTTGAGGAGGAAAAGGAAGTAAACAAACCTAAGGGAGGAAGCCGATTCATTCAAAGCAGAGACAATTAAGTACTGGGGCTTCTTAAGATAGCGGCGTCCACACTTCGCTTGTACCCAGGTCCTCCGATGGGCAGGTGCGTCTAGAGAGGCTGGACACTGAGTGCTGCATATAGACCAGGAGCTCCCGCAGGCCTTTGTTAGAGCTGAGCACTGAACAGAAAGAGCCACGCGCCTTTGAACGGCTCACAGGCACGGGCGAGGGGCAAGGGAGCAACAGCCATCGCTGACTAGAAGCTAGCGGCGTCCAACTTTTGGAGAGCAAAATCCAGGGGTACGATGCAAATCTCAGGGAGGAGAGAGGACCACCCTTCCTACCAAACGACTGAGACTGAGTTTTTGGCTAACAGCATATGGGGCCTGAGTCAGATTTGAGTTTTATTAAAAAAAAAAAAGTGACATTTTTGTCCCTTGAATACGATGGAGCAAGACATGGAAGTATATTAGACATTCTTCCTCCTGTCTTTGCATTTTCCGGTATTTATTGCATAAATTTTAATCTCAAGTTTCACTCGGTTTAATAATAATAACAATAAACCAATTTCTAATGTCCTTCACCCTGAAGTCAAATTTTGAAAACTTATAGATCCAAGACAAAATAAATGACTTAAACACCGGTGTGGCAGAATCTGATGGCTTCTCATCAAAATCCATATTTCCCTCTGCTTTTTGGGTGCACAGATAGATTACTTTTCTGAACATTTCTTGCAATTAATATGGCCTCATGTCTGAGTTCTAACTAGTGGAAAGTGAGCAGAAATGAGGTCCATTTCCAGGGATGGCCCATTAGAAACTTCCCAAGCACACACTTAAATGACCTCTTCCCTTCTGGCCAACTGGGATAGAGATGACCCCACGGTGATCTTGAATCCTACCTGTCTAGGATGGCAGAGGCTCCCTGAGATTTTATCTCTGAATGACAATGAATAACAGTGAACGAGCAGAGTCTTCCCACCAAGGACATAGACAGGAGACAGTTATTGAATGAGTAGGTCCGTGGTATTGCGGTACGTTCTGAAATTCTAGGATCTATTGGTTACAAAAGCTAGCATTGTCTAACTAGCAAAATTAAAGTGGCTGAAACAAGAACCACTCCCCCTCACCTGCAATCACTACATATTCCTGTCCTTTGTAAAGAACATCTTTCAAATTGTAGAACAGATGTAAGAAAATTGCAGCCTGAATTTAAAATCTGGGGTAATGCTCATATTTAGGCTACCGATAAATATGTTTTGTTTGCCACTCATTCTATTTTATTTGAATTGGTTGTCAACATTTAATAAATGAGATTTCACACAAAAATCTGGATTTTCGGCTTGTGAAAAATTGGATGATCTGGCCAGCATGGGCTTCATTCCCTTTTTTACTTAAGTCGGGCACCCTCCAGACCCACTGGCTGGTTCTGGCCATCGCCCCCCTTCTGCATCATTCACCTGGCCTTTGACTGCCGTTGGCTTTGCCTACTGGATTATTATCGATAGCTGGGGATTTAAAAATATGCAATACCAGCTAGACCATATTATTAACACAACGAGGAAAGATTAACTATTTACATGTTATATCCTTGGCTTCTTTTGATGAACATTATAAAAACAGCCAAATAAAATCCATTACTGCATTTGCTGGTCTGATGTTATTATCGATGGATTTTCTCCCCACTATGTGTTTCAATATTCCCTATATGAAATCCAACATAAACTCCCATTTCAGAATTAACTCAACAGGAAGTAAATAATAGTATGCCTTCAAATCCCCCCCAATACCATAAGAATTATTGATCTAATCAGTTTGACTATTTTGCCTTTGGCTGATAAAAAGATTAAAGCTATATTTCTGTTTCAACTATACTGTATAAGAAGTTAGGACTTACACATTCATATTCTATTTTTTCCTTGATACCGCTATTTTGTCTCAATATATATGTTCTCAATTATGGTTCTTCATAGCGCTTTTTAAAAATTCAACTATTTCAGAAATCCATTTCTTATAAGCCATCTCAAATCCTTTGTGAAATTAGAGTATAAATAAATAAATACAGTTAAATTAAACATTATAGTTAATATTTAATAACAGTATAAAATTATATCAAGGCAACAGCTAAAGTTTAATACTCATAAAATACCAGAATAAATCCAGTTGAGGTACAAATTCTTATTTTATTTTCATTTTGTTTCTTTCGTTTTGAAAATAAGATAAAATTATAAATAAACAATCTTTTAGTACCTTTTTTGGATGATTTGCTATAAACTACAGAGACATGCTAAATTATTTGTTGTTGTTTTGCTTGTTTTTAAAAATTAACAATAAAAGGCAAGTGTGGCACTTATACATTGTCTCATTTATTTGTCCATTCATTCAAGAAGGCATCTACTCAACACCTGCTTTTTGTCAAGAACTACATGTGAATAAGGCCAAGTCCCAGAATTTGGGGAACTCAACCAAAGGAGGAGAATAGAGGCTAAAAGAGGGATCCATGGAATATGCACTAGATGGAGGGACAGCTGTCCGAGGTGTCAGGAGAGGCCTATCACCTGGTGGAGAAGAGCAGGTGTTGAAAGGTGAGCCGTGGGGGAAGCAGAGGGGAAGGCCCGCTCTGCCAAGGCATGGAGGCCTGAACCTAGAGGAATCTTTCATGAATCCCAAGACCCCAGAGCAGCGCAGTCACTAGGTGTCGACTGGGTGTTGGCAGTAGAGGGCAGGGGGAGGGCAGGAGATGACACTGTGGCCAGTGAGCAGCCAGCAGCCAGCGAGGGCTTGGAGTAAGACTTAAGACTTAAGCAACCGAGTCTATAGTCCGTTGAGCTGATGCTGGAAGAACTACTCAGGGCTGTTTATGGACTCAGTCTGTTACTTCCCTTACGATTCACTGCTTTGGCCTGGTATTGCACATTGCAGAAGGGATTTAGTGTAGCTTGAAAAGGTGGACGTATTGAGTGAGAAGCCACTAAAACAAGAGCTTGAAAGATGCGATCGAGGGAATTTAAGGCAAAGTAGTAAGATAAAACAAGAGGGAAAGTGGTTCACATAATTCATGCCCTGATATAATCACTTGTTAGAGGCAAGGTACAAACTTGGCTCTAGCTTTCCTGACTAATAGTTACTAGTCAAAATAACCATTTGAAAAAACAAAAACAGGCATGTGTGGAGTAAAATCAAGCTCAGTGCTCGGTGAAGCACCAACATTACTGGTGCAGAGAAGCACACTCTCCAATAGAGTAATGAATGTCCTCAACCATAATCTGGCAGCAAACACGACAACCTTCCTAGGACAGTTTCTTGTAAACTTCTCCCACACTAAGTCCTTAGCATTTTACCAGCCCTTCACCTGCCATTTAATAAAAGCAATTCTAGGGCACCTTGATGTGGTCTAGAAATTCGGTTCTGCTGCTCTCACTTTGTTCAGAAAGGCTTTTAGGCTAACTATCTGAAAGAAAAAATAGACTCTATTTTAGGTAGTTCTCTGTTACGTGCGTCCTTTCATCCCAGCTTTTTAAAGCTTAGCATTGAGCCCAAATACTGACTCCAGGTCAGCTCCTGGAGTGGACGTAAGCTGGCTAGAAATGGCCAGCTGGGTTGGGGATAGAACTGACATCTTTTGGAAATGCAGGGCCGCAAATGGTACTTCTTGAATTAAAAGGCCGCCCACATTCATTCACCTACTCACCCACTGATTGACTGACCGACAGATTCAACAAACACTTACTGAGACTCTACTACTCAGGAGACACAGTGAACCAGACCAGGCTCTACCCTCAAGAAGCTTATAATCTAATGGCGGACAAAGACAAAGAAGCAGACAATTGAATGACAAGGAGATTGTTCTATGGAAGGCTGAAGAAGACATTCACTCGGGGAAGAAATGGGCTGAGAAAGCATGACCCGACAGGACACAAGATTCTCCTCAGAAGGTGATTTTGAGTCTTTGATTAATTAACTTCCTAGTATGGCTTACAAAATAAACAGGGAGCTAAAATGAGGTACCTTGTTCTGCAAGATTATTAACCATAATCCCGTAAAATCATGGGACAGTTACTGAAAAAGATAATTTCATTTTAGAATAGCCTGTTAATAGATTTATCGAACACTTAGTATGTGCTAGGCATGGTGCTAAGGCTTCATGTGCGTCATCTCGCTTCACAACTTTACATCATCTCCAAAGAACCCTATTAGGCTAAGTAATGTTGTTAGTTGCTTTTGAGAGATAAGAGAACAGAAAATAAGTAACCTTTGCAGGGTCATGGGCTGGGATAGCGGAAGTGAGGTTCAGGCTCAGTGCCTGACACTCCGTCACTATCTTCCTCCCTGGCAGGACTTGGGCAGCAAGACCAGTGGCCTCGTAAAACCCCGCCGCGACTCACAACCACGGCTTCTCTCTATGATGGAAGGGTATGCCTCTCCCTCATCGTAAAGTGCTTTTAATTATTAAAAGAACAAATAATAAAAATATGATTTTGATTAGATTCTTACAGTAAAGGGTAATTTCTGTGTGAACATTAATAGCTGGAGGTTTATATAGATGAACACAGCTCTGGATCAAAGGGGAAAATGCTGAGAACATTCCTACATTATTCCCATGTGATTTTTTTGACAAGTAGGTACAGATTATAACAGTGATCTATACTGGAAAATTTGGGCCTCTGAAATCTATATATTTCTTTAATAGGATGCTGGTGGGAGATGTCCAAACTTATCAAATAAGAAACTGAGATACATTGTTTAAAGAAATGCATAGTTTGCTAATAGGTGTTTACGAAAACAGTTTATACCCCGGCCCAACTAGGTCACTAAACAAAGATCAGACACCTGCAGTGGTAGCTGGGGGGGCAGGAACTGGCCAAGGGTGGCTGTTCAGCTTAAATATATTCATCATCTACAGAAAACAAGGCGACAGGACTCAGACCTCATCAGAAAGGGGAAAATAAGCCTCCCAGATCCCAGCTAGAATCCAAGCTTGTGTGACGTTACTGACTCCACTCATACGTCAGGTCCCTGCCCCTCAATCTGTCCCCACTAGCAGATCTAACAACTAAGAGCAGTGGCTCCCAGAGCAATTTATTGTGTCTGGATTTTTTGAGAGAATAAAAAAGGTAATATGATCCTGGCGGGGCTCCAAAGTTTTATTTTGAATATTGCCTCATCAGCGTGCTAGAGATTAATTATTTAACCATGCCTTACTGGGTAGGATCTGTTAATGGATCACAGAGAGTACTGATTCCAGTTTAGGAGCAATCTGCTTATGTGAAATGAGAGCTCAGACCCCCTCCTTTTCCGAGCTCACGGAGAAGCTTGGCAGCAACCCTCACCAATGGGATTTGAAAGCCTCTGCTATTCTTTGATTTTTAACCTCCTCAGATCAAAAGGTGAACCATGCAATAACCACACAAAGGGTTAAAATGAAGAGTTAAATAACCATCCAGTACAGATAATTCAACCAAAGCAGGTGAGATGCAGAGAGGGGTTCATTTTAATCAACACATGCAATGAAAATATTTCGTTGATTTATCCCATGTGTGACCATTCAATATCACCTGGTTCTCTTTGCAAGTAATCGTTGAAGAATTTTCCATTTAGAATAATTTATCTGGCTCTAAAAGAATGGTCCACAGAAAAGGAATTTCCCCATTCCTCATTAGCTCCAGGTAGAACTCTATTAGGTCTTACTGCCAAAGTCTCTGAGGCTGATTAATTCTGCCATGGGGTCTGAAGAATACAATAAAGTTAAAAGATCATAAAAATTAATTTATCTTCACAGCTGGCATCTGTACATTAGCATATATGTGCAGCAAAAATTCTGCATTGAAAATGAAATCAAGCTTAAGAAGAAGGGGCCCTGGAGGCAGAACACCTACATACAAGCCTTTGCTTTGCTACAACACACTAGCTATTCGCTGGGAGCCAGCTCTTAGTGTCTTTGACTCTCGCTTTCTTCATCTAATTGAGGGGGAGGAGTAATAGCTACCTCATAGCATTGTTGTGAAATATAAATGACATCATGTGGGTGGGAACATTTAGGAAGCCGTATATTGTTATGTGACTCCAAGGTGTTACTAATCACTGTCACTTTACAGTAGAATTAGTCATGACAAGTTTGAGGAATGAAGTGATGCTTCTACAGAACACAGAAGTGTGGGGTTTGGAGAGGAAGGGCAGGAAGGTCGTTCCCCTGTGACTGATCAGTTGAACAAACATGGATGGTGTGCTACAGCCTGTCACAATCCTGGCACCGCGCCACAAATCGGGCCTGGAGAGGTTTCCCAGCACCAGAATCGTCAGGCCCTAGCGACCACCCATCAGTGGGATCCCGGTCAGGGACAATGTTCTGGCCAGAAAGTAAGGGTCCAGCCATAGGGGCTTTATTATTTCTCAGATGTTACCCAGTATCCGATCACCTGGAGGCCTTTTAAAAACACATATTGCTGGATCCTGTCCTCAGAGTTTCTGATCCAGGAAGTAAGAAATGAGACCTCAAAATATGCATTTCAAACAAGTCCCAGGTTATGCTAATGCTTCTGGTCCAGGGGCCACAATTTGAGAACCACTGGGATAATGTAAGAATTACTACTTCTTAGTTATGAACAACTGAATATAATTCTGATTAGCTTAAAGGAAAAGAGAATTTGTTGGAAGGTTATTGGGTGGTTCCTAAGAACCACAGGAATGAGATTTAGAACAGACAGGATCTGGAGAAGTTCTGGTCCAAGCAGCACAAACTCCTTCACCATGATGCCTCGGGCATCAGTGGCAGAATGTGCCAGCTCCGACGATCTTTCCTCTCAAGAGAGAGGATAATTCACCCGAATTAATATGCAGAGTCCCTGAAGAAAGCCTCCAGTTGGCTTAGGGCATATGCCCACTCCCCAGCTAGTAGCTGATAGGGTACTTTGAATTACAGGCCTTCCAAGACTGCGCACAACGGGAGAGACGCAATTGAAAAGGATATCTGGGTATTATTGCCAAAGGTGTATTAACAGATGCTTAAGCAGCCAAACAAAACAGAACAAAACCCAAGAAAATAGTCCATGTCCCTTTCATAGCAAAGAAAGATCAATTCACAGAGGGCTTGGAATTCTAGCAGGGAGGAGTCTTCTGCACATGGTCTAATTTGGAGCTCTTGTAGATTCTTAATTTAGAAAGTAAAATGGCAGTTTATAGCTCCTTTAGAGGAGGGCAGGAAGGAGTCAAACCACCCCCCTGGGGAAGCCCTGCCGTGGAGCCACGGTGGTCTCTCGCAGGCCCTGCGTTCCTCCCCGTTAGCTGCCAGGTCTGAGTGCACCCTCTGAACCCGCGGCGCAGGAACTTCTGGTTTCAAAGACAGACTCATCTATCCCACAGCTGAAAGCATGCTGTGGAATTCACTTGAAAGATTCCTTCATCTGAATGTTTGTAACTTTTTAGTTTATTATGAAATATTAATATTTCAAACATACAGGACAGTACAGAGAATGACGTAGCACTTGAGAGCCTACCACCCAGTTACCGGGATGACCATTTTTGAAATAATTCCATTGAATATTATAAAATTTTTGGCCCTGGTCAGATCCTGTGTGTAGCTAGATGCCAAGAGATGGGATGGCCACAGGGATGGGGATGGGGGAGGCAGACCCGTGGACTATTGCAGATAATCTGATCATCAGTGGTGTGGACAGATGGGCCTAAGCACTCACACCCCGAAATACTAAACATAGGTGAGAAATGGATCAATCATTTGGAAGGCATTAATTTTAAAAGGAATTTTTCCTTAACTTGAGTTGTCCTAACATGAACACTTATCTCCAAATGATTATAAACATTCACTTCAAATATCTGTTTTATCCCATGTAGGTCTTGAAGTAGAGACGTAATCATGCGGGAGGGATAAAAATGCGCAGGACGCCTCGGCCCGGTGCTGACGTGTGCGCTGGGAAGAACAACTCTTCCTTTACAACTTTTCTTAAACGTATAAGCTGTGACTAGGACAGTAAAGTTAATGGGATGAGATCTTCAGAAGCAAATGATAACTCTAAGATGTTAAGGCTGATATCTTTTCTTCCTTTCATAGCTATCAACTTAATTATACAGTAATATGGTTCAACTACTGAGTTCTAGATGAGAGAACTCAATAAAAGCAAGCCAAGACACTATGTTATTAATTTTCACGTTAAGACCATGCTTCCTTTAGATACTCTTTTTACTTCACCTGAAATGGCGGTTTCCCACCAACTATGTTTTCCTTCTCTGCTATTTTTTCCTTCTGTTTTCACTCTGAGAGGTCGTTTCCTTTTGTTCCTTGCATGTTATACCGTAAAAGCATCGGCCACAGATTAAAGTAATGCCTTTTGTTACTGGCAGCTTTAAGGAATACAATCCTTTTTACAAAGTTATTTTCCCCGAGTGATAAAGTATGCTCCTATAAATGCCAAAATAATTTTATTTTTTAATTAGCCATTTTAACAATTCATTTCAATGAAATCTGTACAAGGCATTGGCCGGACACTGTGGGAGGCATAAGGGTAAAGAGACTTGCTCCCTGTTCTCCAGCAATTCGCAGTCTTGGAAAAGAGATCCGTCACCTCAAATCATCCTATTGTGGGGCACAATGTGACAAGTGACAGGAGAGAGGTGCAGAGAAGTGCTGTGAAAGCCCAAGGAAGGAGGGATACTTCTGGGCTGATGGTCAGGGAGAACTTCCTGGAAGGAACAATCTTGATAAAGAATGGGAAAAATATGGCAAACTCTACGGCAGGGACAGGTATTCCAGGAGGAAAGGATCTATGAAGAAAGCCCCAAGGGCAGGGATGACTGGTGCACTTGGGGGTCCCAGACATATGCTGCAGATGACACAGGAAAGGGGTGAGGCCATCATGGTCAGCATGATAAATGCATGATCAGGCTGCAATTTATTCTGGGATAATGGGCAACCACTCAGTCTAGGCTTTGGAACTGAGGAAATGACATGATCAGAGTAAAATTCAGCTCAATTCAGCAAAATGTATTGAGTGGTTACAATGTACCCAACCCAGGACTTGGTATGGTGGATTCAGAGACACATTCTTGGTGCTGCCCTCAATGACCTTAGAGTCGAGTGGAGAACAGATGTCTAACTGGATAGTATTAACAATGTGCAATATACTGAGCTCTGCTAAGTGGAATAAGCCAGTGGCCTGAGGCTGTCTCTGTACTTTGAGTTCCTACATAACAAACCACAACCTAATTCAGTAGACAAACTGAAACATAATTTAGGAGTATACTTTTTGTAACAAATAGCTGAGTTTCAACCAATCACAGACAGCTTAGTGTTAGCCAATCACAGGCAGCTAACTGATCAGATCAAGCCCAAATAAGGCAAAGGCCAGGCTGTAGCCAATTAGATAAGTTCTCTACTTTGCATCTGTGTTTGGCATATAAAAGCTCACTGTTCACACTGCTAAATGGAGCTCTCAGAACCTGCTCTAGTTCTGAGTACTGCCCAATTCATGAATTGTTTTTTGCTCAAATAAACTCTGTTAAATTTAATTTATCTAAAGTGTTTTTTTTAATAGCTCAAATAGATGTATTTATGGGAGGTTATGGGAGCCCAGAGAAAGTAATCTGGGGACTAAGGAAGAAGTTGGTCCTTACATGAGTCTTGCAAAGAGAATAGAAGTTATTTGGATGAAGAGGAGAGGGAAGGATATTCCAGTCCAAAAAAATACGGTGAGCGAAGTCACAGAGCATCAAACAATACTGGATGTGCAAAGAAAAACAGAGGCTCCATGTTACTAGTGGGTTCAGAGTGAGGCAGAGAGAGGTGATTGAGGGAGAAGACACACAATCCATTCTCAATAAACATTATTGTTAATAATGTTTTCATTTAAGTTTTTCTTGATGAATTGAAGCAAAACATTGAAGAATACACTGCCACGTTGAAACCTGAGTGTTGGTCAATTATTTATGAGAGTCCTCAATTATTGATATCAATACCCTAATACATGGAAGCAATTCCAGTTCACACAAGGCTGAGACAGTCCCAGTGTGGTACAGGAGCAGAATCCATAGAAACTAGGCAATGGAAGAAGACACCAAAGGATTGTCCTAAGGCACCAGCAACTATGTTCTTTTCATCTGTTTTTTTTATGAAGAGATGCCAGAAGCTAATATCAAAAGCTTAGTGAATACATTTGCTCTCCTTAAAAAATTTGGAGACCAAACCCCACTCCATCTGAATGGCTGTAGGTATCAATCTGTCATGAAAGGACATCCTTTGACAATAGTAATTATGTGGCACCCTCAGGGGCAGGCCAGGGGAGAGGCATCCACAACAGAACACTGGGCTAAAGAGACATATCTGTCTGAACGTGTTACAATGCCACAAATGCAGCCCTTAGTCATTTTCAGTATTGATTGATTGAGGATAGAAGGCCAAAAGAAGATTCTGAATTTAGAGTTAAAATCTCTGCTAACTGCCGAAGCAGATTAGCTTTTTTCTTCTCCAATACAAAAATGAGGTAGTTACCAAGATTTTACTCAACTCCACTTGTTTCAAACCCCAGAGAGATGGTCACTTGAATTTATTATTTTGCAGTCTTTTGTGCAGGCCTTCTGGACTGCAGCTCCTTAGCTTTCAGGTCTGTCCGAGGAGCTCGGCAATGGTAGATTGGCCGTTAGCATGACTGGCCAGTATCCTTAATCAAGAAGTCATCCCATAGCAGCCAGAATGTGGGTGGAGTTGATGACTGAAAGGAAAGGAAGCCAGTCTTTGAGGAGATGCCCAAGGCATTAGAGTTGTTCAGACCCTTTGGAAGGCACTGTGGCGGGGTGACAACTTTATGGGTGTAAATAACACACAAGGGCATTTTGGCAGGAGATGCTCGTGAGTTGTTATCTGAATAAACACAGGCTAACATTTAAAAGAAATTTGTCCTAGAAATTCATAAGTCTCTCAGGGGAGTATTTGCAGGAGAAAATGAAAAATTATGTATTCTGATTGGTTTATTTGGTCATTGCCTTAAAAATCACAAGACAGGAACAGAATGAATATATATGTCTATATTCATATTCATATATATATTCATATTCACACACACACACAAAACAGTGCTGTTCAGAGTGTGGCCCAAAGACTGGCAGCAGCAACATCACCTGAATCTAGAATCACCTAGAAGTGCAAATCCCGAGGCCCAATCGAGGCATGCAAGAAACAGAAATTCTGGGCAATTTGTTTTAAGAAGCTTTCCAGGCGGTTCTCACGTATGGTGAAGTTTAAGAAGCACTGCTCTAGACCTGTGTCGGACATGTCAATCATCGCCACATCTCTCCACGACCATCTACTCACTAAACTAGCCTGCCTTCTTTTCTGCCTTTAGTTTTCAGTTCTCTTATCCTGATAGTACTTAATTAGACCATGTGATTATATGTAAGAGTTCAGTTTGTAATTTTTGGAAAACAATTCTATAGAAGCAGTAAAAATACTCATTCGGTGTGCAACAGACAAATCTCATTTATAACTTATGGCAAATATTTCTGTTCATTTCCAGGATAACAATGATATAAATAAAGAAATGAAAAAAGGAGGAAAACACTCACATGGGCTATAAGTTGCTCCTGGGAAGCTTTTACTTCAGCTTGTAATTTCTCAATGCACTGAAAAGGAGAGAAGTTTAGAAACCAAGTGCATAAATCTTCCTTTTACATATTCAAAGTATTCCAAATATAAATATGTACCAGTTCTCAAGTCTTGTATATTATCTCAACTAGATTTTTTTGAAAATCATCATGGAGAAATCATCCCTCCTGTCCCTATTCCTTTCCCATTCTATGGAAGAGCCCAAAGACAAAATACACGGATATGTTAAGAACTGGGAAATGCTTAGGAAAAATAATGTTGGCTTGATGTGCTACAGTTAATGCTAATATTCCCTATATCATACCTATATATACACTTTCACATAAAAACATATTCATATATTCCAAAGGCAGATACAAACCCTTTGGGTTAAATAAGAGGTAAATTTATATAATGATTTATACACATACCACACACACACACATACACACACACACATACAAATGTCCAGAAATTTAGAGATTAATTAGTTCTTATAAAAAAATACCAAATTTTGTGATCCACTTGTTTCACTACACAGAAAGAAACTATTCTTTGATTAGGTTCAACTTTGACAGCTAAGAAACGTTTGTACAATTAATACCATTTATAAAATAAATAAAATATTCATCTAATGTTATTCAAAAGGATACATATCAAACAAACTTTAAAATTACCAGTAACAAAATTAATTTTTATATGCAAATATTCACCAAGGAAAAAAATTACTTTTAGCAAATACAAAATATTGTTATTTATCCTTGTGAACTTAAATATGAACTTACGACCCAGCCAGAATGGCTTTGTATAACTGTCAGTTTATATAAGGTTAAGTAACTTTTGAAATAAAGATAATTTCTTCTAGAACATACCTGGTCTTTCACCAGAACCATTTTTTCATAGGATTCCTCACTGGCTTCCTTATGAACCATAGCCTCTAGTCTTTCCTCCAGCAAGGAAACTTGTTCAAGCAGTTTTGATTTTGTTCCTTCAGAGACTGCAAGCTAAAGACATTTTCTTATCAAGGTATGCAAGTACAGTGATATTTTAAAAGCTCTACAGTATCTATTAAATATGAAAATAGCTTCTGGAATATTCCTCATAGATGAAAAATGATTAGCATAGCAAAAGAAGAAAATAACATTGATTTCATTTATTTTTAATAATTACTATCTTTCTGGCCAAGAGATGAGACCACATAGTTACAATGGGCCAAGAAATTTCTAGTGCAAGGATCTCAACACTAATCTTCACTGTGTTTCAAGACTGTGCTTTATTTGTACAGCTGAGTTGGAAACCTGTATTGTGGTTTACATATGGTTCTTGAAACTTAACTCTTGGGAGGCTACAGCTCTCTAGAAGGAGTGGGCAATCTGACTCCCTTGAATGTTCATCATATGAGCAGCGGCGTACACACAGCTAAAGGGAAATGCAGGAGTTTCAAGTTAAAGTCTGATCAAAGGCAGATTCTACACTAAACCACAACCAAAAAATTACTAGCAGTGGCTTTGTCTTTGTTTCACTGTCTGTGGATTCCTCTTGAGAAAAGTGGTAGTTTGATAGTCCCCAGTCCCTTAATTCCCATGGAGAGCCCCTGGACTAGCTTCTCCTTTCATTCAGACAGCTCATTGTGCTTTTTCTCCAGAGCTCAGCAACAATTCTGAAAGAGTCCCTGGAAAGGGACACACAATTTGGTATTCATTGCAGCTCCCAGTGTATCCTCTGAAGCATGGATTATCTCTAAGTATCTCTTTCATGTTCCCCTGAGTGTTATTGCAAGGCACACTGGCTCATCTTGGAAAAATTTACCAAATGGGGAAGCATGAAGAGGTTGATCTGCTATAGAAATAAGCATATCATAAATACTGCCCATCATATATGCCATGAGCACACCACATATACTGGCCCCCATCCACCCCTCCACGTGATCATTCGCTGAACAAATGTTTACTCAGTCGGCACCCTCCGCAGCCATTGTGTTATGTGTGGGGATTGGTCAAGCCTGATGAGAGGGCCAGAGGGCATGCACTTGTCATGAACTGTTGGCTGTGTCTTTGGCTGTCAGTGGCCTGGGAGACCTGCGGGGCTCCTTATGGCACTAAGTGGTTTGGGATTGGAGTCTGGCATCTCTGAGCACCCTTCCATTTTAGCAGAAACACAAGATAGTGCAACGGTTAAACACACAGACTCTTGAGTCAGACCCTTTGGTAAAAATCTCAGTTTCACTATTTACTGTCTGTGTGATTTAAGCAAGTTGCTCAGCCTCTCTGGGCTTGATTTTCTTCTCTGTAAATGGTGGTGGGGATGGAAAGAATACGACTTATCTCATGGTTTGGTTTTGAGGATTATGTGAGTTTATACAAAAGGAGACACTTAGAACAATGCCTGGAACATATCAAGCACCTAGTAGCTCTTATTATTCCTCTGCCTCCTTCAGATAACAACATTCTTCTGGGTTTTATCTAAGTACTTGTTGTTTATCAAATCGTAAAACAAAATATCTGAAGATATTATAATCCCTATGAGCCGTGTACCCTGAACCCAAACTGTATTTGGTTTGCTCACTTCCTGCAACCACTCAAATCTTCAGAGAAAACCACTCTCTGTGTCTTGAAATTATTCACTCTCAAATACATTCTCTCTCAGGCCCATTTTGTTCCCAGACCCTGTCCGACCTGTAACCCATCCAGTCACCATTGCTGTATTTCTCTTAAATCTGCCTTCCATTGTTTTCAGGTCTTGGTTCATTCACTCCACAGTGAACCATTTATTCACTCATTTGTTAAAGAAATAAGTTGGACATTTATTATATATAAAAATTTGGACATAGAAAATGAGAATAATAATGTTCATATCCTCAAAAAACTTATGCTTTAGCCAGAAAGTCAAACAATTTAAAAAAAAACTATTATATAATATGAAATTTTATAGAAGAATAAATAATATTAACAATAATTAACATTTTTTGGGCATTTACTATCTACCAGCCACTCTGCAGAGCCTTTTGTTTTAAAATTTATTTCAGTATCTCAGTTTATTTTCAAAACACTTTGAGAGGTTCATGCTATTATTCTTCCCATTTTGCAGATAAAGAAACTGAGCTTCAACAGGGTTATACAACTTGCCCAAGGACATAGCAAGTAAATGTTGAAACTCAAGCTTTCAGCAGTAGACATTGGGTTTGACTCCCTAGATCCAAATTTGACCCCCGTTGAGAAGGAGGCCCTGGTAATCAGGACAATCTCATCCTCTTTGTTGCTGACTGGTTCAGGAATCAGGGCCTACACTGATCAAAGCCTGGCTTTCCTCTGGCAATGTTATTATACAAGGAGATGTGACCGAATTTGGGTCACCCACACTGCACAGAAGTGGAGTGTGACTTGGAGAAGATCTCACTCACCTAACAAATATGAGAGCTACTATAGGCCTCCTATAAACATCAGGGAAATCAGGCATATGATGAATCCATATTTAGAAAGGAAGAGTGGACAACAGAAAAAACTTGGATTCTTGATGACACTGTTAAAGTGCTTTATCAATCAGTCTTCAAGCACACACTACCTTGCAACTTGCACTTACTAAACCAATCAGTTTCCTCATTTAAGGAGCTGAGTTTTCTATTACTTGCTGTCATAAGTATTCTACTAATATACTGTCTAGTTCCAAGATTCCATGCTCTTGATGACTAGTGAGAAAAGTCTATGGAAAACAGCAAACTAACATTGATTTGGTAGCTATGCTAATCCAGGCATTCTGTTGGGTGCTATGTATGTATTTTACCTTATTCCATTGCTCAAAACCTTGCAAGCAGTTTTGTCTGTATTCTTTATGATCATTTTAAAGATTGAGAAATTAGATGCTTTAGTGGTGAATTAACTTGCACAGGATCTCACAGCTAACAAGAAGCGATTAGATTTGGATCTATTATATATTGGTCTGTCTTAGTCCCTGGATTTTATATCATACTGAAGCCCTAACTCTGAGGCTCCCTCCAAAATAAAGGCTGTGATGTTTTTTCCTTTATCATATGGACTTCAGCAATCTTTCTAAGCATGTTAACTTATACACTTAAAGGAAACTTACTAATATTTTCTTTTTCTTAAGACCTGAGAACTCTCTCTGTCCTGCCATCTTGCTTTCTTTTTTGTATAGATGCCAATCCCATCTATTTCCTCTTTTTTTGTAAGGAGTTTCTGACTGACTATCCCTTTGACTCAGATATGTTTAGATCAGGTTTAGCTTAACTCTAAGAAACTCTGACTTGGAGTCAGGAGATCTATGTTTTGGTCTTAAGCACACAACTCACTGACTCTATGACCCTGGAGCCCATAAATAGGATTTTATTATGCTACTTTGCTATGTATTTATAGGATAGTTCTCCAGTCGTATGTATTCAAACTAGATTACAAATTCTTCAGAAGAATGGATGGAGAATTCTGTCAAAATTTGCAACAAGACACAATCAGGGCCCGGTGCAGTGGCTCACGCCTGTAATCCTAGCACTCTGGGAGGCCGAGGCGGGTGGATTGTTTGAGCTCAGGAGTTCGAGACCAGCCTGAGCAAGAACGAGACCTCGTCTTTACCAAAAAAAAAAATAGAAAGAAATTAATTAGACAACTAAAAATATATAGAAAAAATTAGCCGAGCATGGTGGCGCATGCCTGTAGTCCCAGCTACTCGGGAGGCTGAGGCAGAAGGATTGCTTGAGCCCAGGAGTCTGAGGTTGCTGTGAGCTAAGCTGACGCCACGGCACTCACCCCAGGCAACACCGTGAGACTCTGTCTCAAAAAAAAAAAAAAAAAAAAGACACAATCAAATTGGCAAGGAGCAATCTTTGCTAAGATTTTTCCATTTGTTCATTTTTTGAGCTATGAGTCTGAATTCCCATATGCAACTTCACCTCAAAAGCAGGACAAAGGGACTTTATTTTTTTTCTCCTCATGTGCACATGTTATAGCAAGAACTAATAATTCTATTGGATTCCATTAAATAATAGTGAAACTGTTCATCAGCATAGGACAATTGGTATTCCCCCAGGCCCTTTTCAAATGACCTGTTGAACAAGCCTGGTAATTCCAAAGGAAAAAAGAGAAAAGAAATGAGATAAATGAGATTAAAATAAAAACTACACATCTGAGTTTTTTCTTTTTCTAAATTTGGGCCCTACATAAAAGACTATATGCTCTACTGCCAAATCACAATATGCTAGCTGCCATCTTGAATTCACCCCATTGTGTTCATGGGGGTTTTAAAGCTTTTTAAAGTTTAATTATCAATTTGGGAAACCCTTAGCAATGTTTCATAAATTCAAATTCAATTATGGAATGGGAAACAAGGCATCAATGTAAGTAAGAGGAAGTCTAAGTTAGAAGCTGCAAGATATAGAGTTGAATTTTTAAATTCTGGGGATCTTGGACATTGTTTTCTTTTTATTGCTTTTTTATTTATTTTTAAAATAAAAACTGCTTGGTTTTACAGAGTAATTATTTTGAAAGAGCATAAAAACAGAAAGCTCAGTCTCACTTAGCATCAGATATTTGCTTACAAAAAAGGGAGTAGGAATGTATCTATTCTTTAAATGATCAATTTTGTGTATCCTACTTAGTCACATTTGCTGAAACATATGGTTCATATGATGTTGGGAAGCTAATATTCTATCTCTGATACTTTGGGAAGACTAGGCCTCTATCTCTTTCCCCAATGGTCTTAACAAATTTGGAAAGATGAGGTTGTTTTAAAAGCAAGAACAATATTCATCTTAAGAATTGTATAAAGCAAAATAACAACTTTTATATTTTACATTTGAGGTTGTGTAAATCTACTCATAAAATTCAACTTTTAATATTTACCCAATGTTAAACAAAAGGACACTATAAAGATATTGCAATATATTAAAAGTCAAAGAAATATAAACTGTATCTATTGTATCATATTGATGCAGTCAAGAAAGGGTACTGACATATTATTTTAGAATCATATTTAACTAATAGTTAAAATAAAATGATTTGCACATCACAAAAGATGACAGAGTAGGAAGCCTCAGGAATTGGTCCTGCCACAAAAATAACCACTGAACTGGCAAGAATTGTCAGAATCAACCATTTCAGAACTCTGGAGTATAGTAGAATATGTTCAGCTTCCAGGGAAGTGCTTGATAAAGAAAGAGATTGATATAGAAGGAATGTCAGGTCACTGGGTGATTACAAAAATAATGAAACAAAGACCTCAGTCACCACACATGACAAGGAATATAGTCTTTGCAAAATTAGTTTAGAAAAATCATCGAACAAATGGATGACTACAGTCCTCAAAAAGCAACAAATAACAACAACAATTCTGGGAGGGGGAGGTATAATCCTAATTTCCAGAGTTATGACATTACAATATTCAAAATATCCAGTTTTTAACAAAATATTACAAGTCTTACAAAGTAAATATGACCCATTCACAAGAAAAAGAGGAATGGACAGAAACCATCTCTGAGGAAGTCCAGTGAGTAAAGTCTACATTTACTGGACAAAGACTTTAAATTAACTGTCCTAAGTATGCTCAAAGAGGTAAAAGAAACCATGGGCAAAGAAGTAAAGGAAATCAGGAGAATAATGTATGAGCGAGTGGGGAATATCAATAAAGAAACTAAGACTGTAAAAAAGAATCAAGTAGAAATTTTGAAGTTGAAAAGCACAATAGCTCAAATGAAAAATTCACTAGAAGAGTTCAATAGAATCTGGCATAAAAGCTGGCATATGAAGAATCAGCTAACTTGAAGATAGGTGTCCTAGTCAATGCAGACGATATAACAAAATATACCATAGACTGGCAGGCTAAACCAACAGACACTTATTTTTTCATTGTTCTTGAAGATATAAGTCTTATTTTAGGTTGTCAGCATGGTTGGCTACTGGTGAGGGCCCTCTTCCTGGATTACAAATGGCTGCCTTCTTGTTCTATTATCAAATGGCAGAGAGTGATAGCACTTTGGTCTCTTTTTCTTATAAGGGCACTAATCCCATTATGGGGACTCCACCCCCATGACTTTATCTAAACCTAATTACCTGAAAGCCTCCACCTCCAAATATCATTACATTGAAAATGAGAACTTATGGATTTGGGGCAACACAGCAATTCAGTTTATAGCATTCTACCCATGGTCCCCAAATTCATGTCCTTCTCACATGCAAATTTATCTGACCCCATTAACCTCCATCTTAACTTTTTCCAGCATCCATTTTAAAGTCTAAAGTTCAAAGTCTTACCTAATAATTAATATCATCTAAATCAGATAAGAATAAGATTCAAGATATAATTCATTCTGAAGTAAGATTCCTCTCCAGTTGTGAATCTGTGAAACCCAAAGAAGTTATATACTTTTAGGTGATGTCACCAAGATGGCAGGATAGAAGGTAACCTGCTGGTATTTCCCCATGACAATAAGAATTCTACACATAGATGCAATCAAAAGTCTTTACACAGGAGTTTCAGGATTCAGGTAGGATTTTGGGAAAGCCTGATGGAGCCCAAGAGCTAGGAGGGTCATTTTGAGAGTACAGACTGATACCCAGTTGGCTGATCTGCCCTGTTGAGCTTGCTTCTGGGTTCAAGACCAGAAACGGCTCAGTTCCTCAAGGGGCTTGGCTACAGCCCCATTTGGCCTTGAGCCTGCAAACAAAACCAACTGTCAAGGGGTCCAGAAGGAATTGTGCACACTAGTGTCTTGGTAGAAAGGCTCATCTTCCCCCTGACATCAGTCTCAGCAGTGAACTTGAAAGTTGCCCTCCAGTGCTACTCTACCTTACTCAGCTGAGCTCCCAGCTTAGAGCTGCTCACACAAGGACCCAGATGGAGATTTGCCCATATCTTATAGCCCAGGGAGTCTCAACCTCCTTGATGGGCTTGCGACAGGGATCTCATCCCACAAAAGATCCCAGTAAGGGCAAGTCTCAGCCCCAGCCTCTCCCACTGCAGTTGGGGACCTATCCCATTTGTATCGAAATCTACTGGGAGATGCATACCTGTCTGAGCCAACGAGATAGGTTCTCCAGCCCTGGCCCCACAGCAGATTCTGATGGGGCCCAGTCTCAGCTAGGGCCCTTTCTGCTGCAGTCAGGGAATTATCCTGTCTGTGCAGGGACCTGTTGGGAGCTATGAGCACTCTGAGCCAATGAGATGGGGCTCTTCATCCTCTATCCTATAGTAGATCTTGAGGGAGCCCAGTCTCAGTTCTGGACCCTCCTGCTGCAGTCAGGGAACTAGCTTATTTGTGCAGGAACTTCCTTGGTGACATACACCCCTCTGAGCCAAAACTGGGCTCTCCAGCCTCTGTGTCACAGCAGATTCCAGGGAGTCCCAGTCTCAGCTCCAGACCCTTCTGCTGTAGTTGGGGAATTATCCTGTCTGTGCAGGAACCTGTTGGGAGATGGTGCCAGTTTGAGCCAACATGACAGGCATGCCAACCTCTATCCCACAGAAGATCCCAAAGGGGCCAAGTCTCAGCAATAGCCACTCCTACTGTAGTCAAGGAACAACCCAATTGTGTAGTGACCTGCCGAGTGATGTAAACCCATCTGAGCCAATGATATAGGCCCACAGCCTCCCTCCCACAGCAGACTCTGAAAGGGCTCAGTCTCGAATTCAGCCCCTCTTGCTGCAGTCAGGGACCCATCCTGCTGTGCAGAGACCAGGTGGGAGGCATGCCCAACCAGGCCATGGGGAGAGTCTTTGGAGTCAGGTGTCTGGCAAGTGTTCCCACATAGCCCCAATACTTTCCTTGTGTCTTCCTCAAGTCCAGCTGGGCCAGAAAACGGCATCAACCTCAGAGCCCTCGAGAGGCTCATGGCAAGCCTGGGCTTAGAGCATCTTCTAGTGCTGAGATGACTGAAGTGGTCAGGCTCAAGGAACACAATAGTCAGTCAGCTTAGAATCCCTAGAAGGCCCTCTGAAGAAGGACAGACACAAACAAAGGGCATCCAGATTGAAAAGGAAGAAGCCGAATTATCTTTGTTTGCAGATGACATAATCTTATATTTCGAAAAACTTGAAGACTCCACCAAAAAAATCTTAGAATTGATAAATGAACTTAATAAAGTTGCAGGACACAAAATCAGCATATAAAAATCAGTAATATTTCTATATGCAAATAGCAATCAATTTGAAAAAGCAATCAGGAAAGCAATCTATTTATAATAGCTACAAAATAAATAAATGAAACACCTAGGAATAAATTTAACCAAAGAAATGAAAGATCTCTATAAGAAAAAAAACTATAAAACATTGTTGAAAGAAATTAAAGAAGAAACAAAAAGATGAAAAGATATCCCATGCTCATGGATTGGAAGAATTAATATTATTAAAATATATACACTAATTAAAGTGATCTACAGATTCAATACAATACCTATCAAAATACCAATGACATTCTGCACAGTAATAGAAAACAAAAACGACCCTTAAAATTTGTATGGAGGCACAAAAGACCCTAAAGAGATAAAGCAATCTTGAACAAAAAGAACAAAACATTACACAACCTGATTTCAAGTTGTACTACAGACCTGTAGCTCTTATTCTGGCTTCCTTAAGATGAAACAGATGAGTCAAGGTAAGCAGACTTGGGATTAGCTTGTTTGAAAAATTTCAGTGAATTCTGGGGAATAGGGGTTGTCCTTAGTTGTCTAGTCCCTTAAGCTGGGGCGATTCGAGTAAAGAAATAGTGGCCCCGAGTGTGAGAGCCAACGAGAGGAGATAATGGGGGTGTGCACAATGCTGGGAATGCACTAAATGCCACCAAATTGTATATTTTAAAATGGTTAATTGTGTGTTCTATGAATTTTAGTTCAATTAAAAAATAAATAAAATTACTTCCTACTGAGCCTTCAGGTTTATAAAATTGTTAGTATTACATCCATTCATTGAATGTTATTAGAAAAAAAATCACAAAATTGGATTGACTAGTTTCATTTTAAATTAATAAACACAAGCTCAGATGGATACTCAATACTGTCTTGAGATCAAAATACCATTATATTTTTCTCCTAATAAATTGGCTTTTCTCCTCTCTGAGATAACTATTGATAACTCTTGACTTTCTCCTCAAATATCATTTCATACTTTCCTCTCTCTTCAAAATTCTGCCCCTACCCCTCACTGGAAATGACAATCTCATTAATAATTCACTGAAAAAATAGAAGCTGCCAGATGGGTAGCTCCATCAATGGCTAATATATTATACAAACCTTACTGCAGCAGACATTGCTAATTTATTTCCCAATAGTTATTTCACCATTTACCCTTTGTTAACGGAAACCCAAGTTGGATTAGCTAACAGTCATGTGTTTAGGGAGGCTTGGCCTTGGCTAGCCCCAGAGCATGAATCATGATTGAACTAAGCTGGCCACGTTGGTCTCATTCCCAGATACGAGAGATTACTTTAGACATGGGCATGCAACAGCTCGATTCGCTACTCAATACAGTAGGCGTCCCTGGAGCTTGAGGAGGATTTTACCAGATTTTTAAAAAGACACACAGGAGGAAGCACATCTCTTTTTATCAGGATGTTGTTTTAATTGCATATAATGCTTGGAATTGCTGCAGATATCTTACAAGCATGATACAGCCAACATATTAAGAATGGTAGAGCAAAGGATGCATAGCATCTGTGTCCTTGGTGACATTTTTGAGCCACTGAATTAACCAACTCTGAAACTGCCTGACCTCTAGACTTATTGTTGTGTGAGATGACAGCCGGTTTACTGTATTTCTTTAACTGGGTTTCTATTATTTGAAGAGGAAAGCATCCTTACTGAACAAACAGAGAAGATGCTCTTCTGACTATCAAAGGCAGGTCCTTCCACTTGGCTTTGAATCCCATCACCTGTACCTGTCACAAAGTCTTGCTGCCGTAATTGTGCACCCCTGCCACTCAATCTACTTCTGCGTTTCCTATCTTACTCCTTCTGGAGGATTCCATTCAGCATATTAACATGTCATAGTAATTTCTATGAACGAAAGATGTCCATTGAAACTCTCTTGCCTTCCCCCCACTATCATCCCATTTCTTTGCTTCTTCTCCCAGACAAACTCCTTAAAACTATCACCTAGCCTTACTGCTGTCACTCTCTTACAATCTTATTCTTTTTTAAAAGGCACAGAAAAAATGATTGGCTTATATAACTGAGAAGTCAGAAGCACGTATTGCTTCATTTACCATTAGATTCCACAAACTCAAATAGAATCGCAGTATTCTGTCTCTTTCCATATCTGTATCTTAGTGCTGCTCCTGTGTGTTGTCCTCATTATTTTCCCCTATAGACAAGCTGTCTTCACACAGTGGGAAAAATGTTACCTATAGACTTCTGGTTTCATGGTCTCAGTAGTAAGGCAATTTGTCTTTTAGTAAAAATTGAGAAAGAACTCTATTCGGCCCATCTTACTTAGTTCATGTGACTTCACCTGGACCCATACTTCTGGTGGAGAAAGTGGGATATCACAATTGACTGAACCTATGTCATATGCTTAAAGGTCAATCCCTCTAGCCAGGAAAACTGTGATTCACAGTCACAGAATTAAACAAGATCAGAGTCAGAGAAAAAGCCATTCTCCAGATAAGGCAGACGTAAAGACAGCAAGCTGCAGTCCACGTCCTGGGTGTTCCGCACAATCACACCATTGTGCCCACACGTGTGCATTTCCCAGAATGCTCCTGAATGATATGGTGGATGCATCTATTCTAGTTAAATCAAAAATGCACTCACCATCTCCCAAAAGGAGACAAGCCAAAAAAATCACACCAAGTTACCGCATTTAGCTCCACGTTCAGATCTCCAAATTATGTGCATTCCTTCTTCAATCAGATCCAGACAAGAATTCTCATGATATGGCACCTAAAAACTAAATGAAAAATGTACCATCCCTAACATGCCCAATATACAGGAAAAACAGGACAATCAGGGCAAGGGGAAAGAACTTACAATTGCCACCAGCCATTGGAAATTCCGCATTCTATTGCTCAGAGATAGAAAAGCCTCACTGTCCTGGCAGTGCAGTGAGCAGAGGTAGCCAAACTATTTGACTCTAGTTCTGACCTCTGGCAGCCTTGTTTGTCCTTGTCTTCCATGGCTACGGCCAAGAAAAGAGGTAGAGGGATTCTTTAGGTGGGAAATTGTGCTAACTCCAGTTTCAGGAATGCCACCTATTTGTCAGAACCCTTCCAGTTATGTTACAGAAACCCAATGCAAATTGGCTTAGATTAAAAAGAGAATTGGCTGGATGCAGTGGCTGATGCCTGTAATCCCAGTACTTTGGGAGGTTGAGACAGAGGATCCCTTGAGGCCAGAAGTTCAAGGCCAGCCTACACAACATAGAAAGACCCCGTCTCTACAAAAAATTTAAAAAATTAGCCAGGCATGGTGGCGTGCACCTGTAGTCCCAGCTACACAGGAGGCTGAGGCAAGAGGATAGCTTGAGCCCCGGAATTCAAGGCTGAAGTGAGCTATAATCATGCCACTGCACTCCAGCATGGGTGACATAGTGAAGCCCCATCTCTAAAAAGATAAATAAATAAATAAATAATTGGTTCATTGAACTGGGAAGTAGAGGCATCCCTAGATTTTGAGTCTCAGATTTGTAGAAATCTCTCACTCTACTACTGGCCTTGTGCTTGTTCCCCACCACCTGCCCCCATGTCTCTCTCTCTCTATCTCTACCTCTATCTCTATCCCTGTCTCTAACTCTATCTCTATCTCTACATCTCTCTCTCATTATGGAAAAAATTTCCCAAGAGCTAGCTAGGAACAGGGGTGCCAGTAGTCCTAAATTATATTCCTTTCCCAATCTCTCTTTCAATCTGGCTTCTGCCTTCCGCAGCTCTACTGAAACTGATCTTGTCAAAGTTACCTCTGATTTCCATTTAATCAAATGCAATGGACAATTTTCTGGTCATCTTATCCAACCCCCCAGCAAAATATTACACATTTGAGCATCCCACGCTTCTTGAAACACTCTCCTCTTTTTGCTTCTAGGACACAATAGTCTTGATTTCTTCTTTATTCTAAGTTTTCTTGGCTGAATTTTCCTCTTCTTCTAATCTTCTAAATATTGAGATCTGGAGGTTTGATCCTAGGTCCTCCTCTCTGCCTTCTTTATACTCTTTCTCTAAGTAATTAGGTACCACGATTTAACACTGATCACATGTTGATGACTCCCAGTTTTTGAATGTACAACCACTCAACTTCCGACTCATGTATATATCCAACAATCTACTTGATATTCACTTCAGTGTATACTGGGCATCTCAGAATTAATGTATTTGCAATGAACTCCTCATAATCTATTCCTTCCCCAAAATTCCTTCTTTTCAGTAAACAGCACTACCCATCTTTATCTTTAAGCCACAAAGATAAAACTCTCTTTCCTAGCCATCTACCCAATCCATCACTGAGTACAAGTATCAAAACCACCCTATTAATTAATGTAAATTTTTGTATTTGTCTCCTCTCATCATCTATTCTCCTAGATTTTCTCCTCCATTACCCACACATGTATATTCAGAAATTAATATTTCAGAATAGATTTCCAGTGTCACTCAAAAACCACACAAAAACAAATTAAGGCTTGCCAAACCTTGTAGAGCTCATGCTACAGAGGAAGGAGGGACTTAATTTAAAAACAAAGGCTTCCCTTGTGCTAAATGCTTTGCAAGCTGACTTGGATTAGCACCACAAACTATGAAATTTCCTGGCATCAAACAACAAAAGGCAAGCACTTAAAAAAACTGTCTCTTCTACCTATGGAATGGGCAGGACCCCCTATGTCTAAAGATACATTTAACTCACAGAACTGGTTTGGTCTCATTTCAGTTTTACAGCTAAAACAAACAACAAATTCCTCATCCTAACCCCAGCCTAGACAAAACAGATTTTTACATTTATTAGTATTTTTGCCTTTAACATGTTATTTCCAGCCATTTCTAGGTTTATACACGTCTTAAAATAGACCTCCGAGGGCCCATCATTTAGAGGCATAGTTACCTCCCTGTATTAGTCTGCTAGGGCTGGCATAAAAGAATACACCAATTGGATGGCCTGAACCAGCAGTCTCCAGCCTTTTTGGCATGAGGGGCCAGTTTCATGGAAGACAATTTTCCACAGAAGGGTGGTGGCTGGGGGGAGGCTGAGCTCAGGTGGTGATGTGAGCGATGGGGGGTGGCTGTAAATACGGGAGAAGCTTCACTTGCTCACCTGCCGCTCACCTCCTGCTGTAAGACCCGGTTTCTAGGTTTCATGGAAGACAGTTTTTCCACAGATGGGGTGGGGGGAGGTGGAACTCAGGTGGTGATGCACCACCTGGTTCCTAACAGGCCACGGGCGGACGGGTACTGGGCCATGGCCTAGGGGTTGGGGACTGCAAGTGTAAACAACAGAAATGTATTGTCTCCCAGTTCTAGAGACCACAAGTCCAAGATTAAGGTGTCAGCAGGGTTGGTGTCTTTAGAGGGCCATGAAGAAGAATCTATTCCATGTCCCTCTCCTAGCTTCTGGTGCTTTGCTGGCAGGCTTAGGCATTCCTTGGCTTGTAGAAGCATCACCCTGGTCTCTGCCTTCACCTTCACATGGCTTTCTCCCTGTGTGAGTGTCTGTGTCCAAATTTCCACTTTTTATAAAGACACAAGTTATACTGGAGTAGGGAACAATTCCACTCCTGTATGACCTCATCTTAACTAATTACAACTGCAATGATCCTTTCTAAAAATGAAGTCATGTTCTGAGGTCAGAAGTCATGTTCTGAGGAAGCTAGAACTTCAACATGAATTGGGGGGACATAAAATTCAACCTATAACACCCCCAAATTATTTGGGTGGGGGAAACCCAGAATAATAAAGGATCATTTAAACTCTGAGTGAAAATAAAAATATTTGCCAAAAGGTCAATCAATAATTGAAATACAAAGTTAGGGGTCCAGGCATAGGGATTCCTAAGATTTCTTTAATCTCCCAAAAAGTTTTCTAGGTCTTATGAATAGATAAGAATATCAGAGAGAAATGAAGAGACTTGGAAAGGACGAGGCAATCAATTATTGACTTGGATGTATAGGTCAACGATTGAATGTAAAAATCAAAAAGCAATAATATCAGGTTCTGAGAAATTAAAGTCAACTTCTTATTGGACATAAAGTAATTAAACAGAAACAGAGCTACTGTTGCCAGGTATAATGCAGACAGCTCTCAATCCACAAACTCAAGTGTGCCAGACATATTACCTTTTTTATTATCTGTAAATCCTATTTATATCAACTCAAAGACCCCACTTGTCAGCAGACAAGGATCTCCTGTCCCCAGAGCTGTTCACCCATCTGGGAGCCGGCCATATCCTCAGGGCACTGAGGAAGCCTCTCTGATCCCACCCTGGTCATCGCTCAGAAACCCCTCGTCCCCAAGCGGAGATCCTACAGGTGAGCTGACACTGCAGTTGCACTGCAGGGGACTAGGAGCCGTTCCCAGGATACAGCCAGTCCCTCTAAGTTCGGCACATTCTCAGAGCACTTTCACGGTAAACAGGTTACAGGCTTTCCCTGCTGGTGGGACTCACAGAGTTGACTCTCCACTCCTCAGATTGGGAGAAGTGCATTTCGCTATCTTTAAGTTTCTCTCAGGGGTCCCCCTTTCCCTGAAGTCCTTATTTAGTCTCTTTTATGGGTTGAGGGCTTTGGAAACAAAAATCAGGCAACTTCAGGAAAAGTCCCCCAAAGTTAGGAAATAGAGTCTCCTACTTTGTTTGAATGAGGAAGGCAACAGCTCCCAGATGAATTTTGAAGCAGGAAGTTAATGTTCCCATGAGAATGGAATCATGATTCAACTGACTGCTTCTGCAGAGTATGTGTGGGTTCCAAAGAAAGCATAAAACACTCATGGTGAGGACAGAGGAATCAGAGATGGGAAAGGGATGGAGAAGGACCCCTCACACTCAAAGCCTCAGGATGATGCAGCTGCCCTTTGTGTTATCAGGGAAAGTATTTGGGGAAACACATTTGAGGGTAGCCAAGGTTAGTGAAGCTTTAGAGACTATCTTTTTCTTTTTTCCCGACACAGGACATAGGCACAGACACAGATAATGAGGGACCTTGAAGTAAGAAGTAGACATCTTGAGAAGGGTAGAATAAGAACAGAAGAGAACCCACGAAAGTCCCAGGACCTGGAATTAAAATCAAGAGCAGATCAGAACTTCTCCCTTAATTATACCGAGGATGGGTTTTTTTTTACCAGTTCCTTAGAGGAGAAGAATTAGAAATTGGTTTCATAACCCACTGTATATCCTCCTAGAATTTTTTCTATATGCATTTACATACTGCATTCTGTGTAATCAAATCAGTCATCCTCAACAAATGCCTTTCTGGTGTACGCCAAGTTAAAGAACACTCCCTGGAGGTATTTTCCTTGACCGCGTAGATCAAACTCGACTACTGAAACCAAGATTCTGGTCTCCATCTCAGGCAAAATCGGAGAGCAGCCCTTCCTTACCTTCTCCTCCCTTGTACAATTCTGAAAAAGGCATATTTCTGCCAGGGTGTGCGATGAATTTAAAATGCTCCTGTTAGAATCGGAAATTCAGTGTTCACATAGGGCGTACATGAGTGGGCTGGGGTTGTGAATACAGGCTTGAGAAGCTGAAGACAGGCAGCGGAGAAATGGAGAGAAATACAGTGAGGGGAAAGGACAACCCAGCTCCCAGGAAACTTAGACACACGAATTCTGGTGGTCGGCGGGAGATGAAAAAGAAGACTCTCACATGTGGACAATTTTTCTTTCACTCTTGTGCCAGTATGAATAAGGAACCTTTTCATTTCATTGATTTCCTCATACTAATTGAAGGGCATTTTCTTTTCAATGACAGGTGACCAGCTGTCCAGGTTTGCCAGCAACTGATGAATTTCCCCTCTTTTGGGATTCTGTTTAGCATTTACTATTTTGTTTATCAATCAAACTTATTTTAATTTACTATCCATTTTATGGAATGGTGGTTTCCATCATGCTTCATGTTCCCAAACAGGCTGTGGCTCCTTAAATCACACGCTACAGAGTCACTAAATCAGCAGTTCACAAACTGTTTATTCAGGAACTTTTTATGCCCTTAAAAATTATTGAGGACTTTAAAGAGCTTTTGTGCATGTGGGTTATATCTACTGACATTTACCATATTAGAAATTAAAACTTAGAAATTTTAAAAGTACTTCTATTAGTCTGTTTAAAAATAATAATAAATCAGTATATTCTGACGTAACATATTTTCATTAAAAATAACTCATCTTTAAAACAAATAAGGCAAAAAGAAAGCTTAGTAAGAAGAGTGGTCTTGTTTACAACTTGGAAATCTTAATGTTCAGCGTAATAGAGGACAGCTGAATTCTCATATCTGCTGCTGCATTCAATCTGTCATGTAGCATCTGGAAAACTCTTGTCTACTCATGAAAGAATGATACTAGAAAAGGCCAATAACATATTAGCATGATTATGCAAATAGTTTTAACTCTGATGATTACCTGAAGGATGCCAGCAACCTCTAGGGCTTCCTGGACCACATTTTGAAAACCTCTGCCCTAGACTTGGATTTGTGTAACTCCAACTTTAAACATCAAGCTGTCCCTGAGGCTAATGAATGAAATTTTAATACACAAAGCACACGGTCATCCACATTGTCTTCCTGAAACTCCAAGGACTGAAAAATGGGTAGAAGGAAAACCTATTTCTAGGAAAAGGGTTTAAGGGTCTAAAGTAATATCAAAAGACTACAAGATTCAGAAGATCTAAATAAGGAAATCTAATACTATCCAAAACTTTGAAGAAGAGTCCATAGCATACATGATAAATTGAGCCTGCATGGAACCTTCCATAGAAAATGAATCACCTTTAACATCTAATGATTCAGATAGAAGACAGTTAAGTGGCCACAGGTCATACAGTCACCTGAAACTTGTGATCAGTCTTGAATCCTGGTTTTCCCTCAATTCTTCCACTTAATTGATCACCAAATCCAGCTCATAAATATTTCTTGCTCTATTTTCTCTCCACCACTGATTTAGGCCTTTATCATTTCTAAGCTGGGTTTTCACAGGCACCTACACATTGATATGCCTGGCTCTTGTCTCTCACATCTGTCCTTCTCAGTAACCTCAGAGCTTTCTCTCTTGAACACAAATCTGAGTATGCCTCCTTCTAACCCTGCAATGTTCCCCATTGCCTTCAGGTCAACTCCAAGTATCACAGTGGAAAGAGCATGGGCTTTGACATCAGAGAGACAAGGGGATGATCCTAACTTGATTTGGGACCTCAGGGGAGTTACTATCTGAGCTGCTTCCACAGGACAAATGGTGTAGTGGAAGGTAGAGACAGACAGACAATTATTATTTGTGGCGGGTGGGAAGTGGAAGAGAGATCATGAAAGCACCTAGGAAAGATGTCTAACCCAAACTTGAAGGACAAGAAATGCATTTTGGAGGAAGTGGCATTTAACTGAAGTTCTGAAAAGGAGAAGTTTCTTTGGGTTTTTTGGATAATGAGAAAGGGAATGAGAGGAGGTGGTAGGAGTGGAGTAGAGAAGGTATAGGCAGAAGCAGTGGGAAAGGATGCGCTAATTACAATTCGATCTAAGGAACAAGGCCTTTGTTTCTTCTTAGGTGAGAAAGGTAAGAGCATGATGCATTCAAGAAATTGAAAGTGGTATAATAGTGATATGCAGGGAAGGGTATAAGTAAAGCTGGAGAAACAAGTAGGTGGTCAGATCATAAATGGCATTGTAAGATCTGGTAAGGAGTAGAGATTTGACGTGGATAGTGAAAGGGGGCTAATTTAGGATTTTAAGCTGAGGATAAATATGAGGTCTGTGTTGGAGAATTTTCACTCTGGTCATAGTGTTGAGGAGTCATTAAACAAGGGCCATAATGAAGGTAACATCAGGAGAGGCTGCTGGAGATGGTGGCCTGGCCAAGGGCAATGATGATGGAGACAGAGAAAAGAAGATATATGTAAGAACTACTTGGACGTCATCATACATAGTACTCAGCAATTGACTGAACATGAGGGGTGAGGAAAAGGAAAGAACGAAAGCAGCACAGGGTGATTAGTGGCACCCATCACTGGCCTAAGGGATGTGGGAGAAGGAACGGATTTGGGGCAAGATGCAGATGAGTTGAATTTGGGAGCAGTAGAGCTTGAGTTGATTATGAGAATCTTGGTGGAGCTGCTCAGTAGACAGATAATCAGGTCTGGGGTCAGGGAAGATCTGGACTACTGATGAAGACTTGGTCCTTCTCAGCAGATTGTGTACCTGAAAGCCAAATCACCAAGGGAGAGCATATAAAAGAAGCAGACAAAGGGCTCCAAGCCCACAAAGGGCTCCAAGCACACAAAGGAGCCTCCATCATTTGCAAAATAGCATAGGCAATTTTCCAGGACTGTTTGGAGAAATACATGGGAGTACCTAACAGAATGGCTAGCTAACAGTAAATATTTATTGAATAATTGAACGAAAGCACATACCTAACTTTCTAATTTTCCTGTAGACATTAAGCCAAGTGAAAGTTTACCGTCTCAGAGAAAACCTCATGAAGAACATGCAGGTTAAGCCCATACAAAAAAGACACCTCCTGTTATCAGCAGAGCCATGACTCTTAAGGGACAAGGCCTTTGCCTTTTCTAAGACAAGAAAGTCACATTTATTAGCACCTGGTCAGCTATTTAAAACTGACCTCTGTTTGATCTTGACATTTACAAGCAAAAGGAAGTCTTTAGTTATGTAACAGACCAGCAGTCCACACATCCCCGCTGCAACAACAGAAGCTGATTTGTCACTGTGCCTCACTCTATTCAAAACAACACATCTCTTCACCAGCTTGTTATTTTTTCCTTACATTCTCTGAGCCTCCCAATTTATGCCCCCAAAACCCACTAACAGGGTGATGATTAACATTTGCTTAAATGGGAGGTCGTTGATTTTTTTTAAAAGAGGGAACTCATCTGCTGTGAAATCTACCAGAACAGTGGCCAGCTGAATTCTTTAATGAAGTCCCTCAACGAAATTTCATGGTGATAAGGAACTCATTCCAGGTCAAATAAACTGCTTGTGATTTTATGGCATTAAAGTAGACTTCAAAATAGTTCAGAAAACAAAAACTCATTCACAAAAACTCATGATTTCAGATTGGCATGTCAAGCATAATTTCTGAACATTTGCAGAAATGAATACTCCTACAGGGCACATGACCTATTTCAAAAAAAAAAAAAACTTGACATCAAGGAATCCACTGTGTTGCATTTAAACAATGGGAAAAAAACAACATTTTTTGGACAATCTCAGTATGCATCAAATTATTTTTAGCCACTCAATACACATATTTGGTATCTAAAAATTTGTCGAAGATCTTTGTTCCTCCTATTTCTAAACTCAAAGAAAATATAAGTTGAACTCTAAGATATACTAAGAGGAAAATAATGGGAGCTAATTTTAGGGCCTTAGGCA
Source organism: Avahi laniger (assembly GCA_963575035.1). Lineage (NCBI taxonomy): Eukaryota > Metazoa > Chordata > Mammalia > Primates > Indriidae > Avahi > Avahi laniger. Next base: position 22,709 of record CAUYSK010079039.1, on the reverse strand, counting down.
TAAAATGATTGGTAATTTCTGGGTTATTAGAGTCAAACATAACACACTAGTTTTTGGTGGTTTTTTGTTTGTTTCCAATCCAACCTTTATAACAACACACAGATATGCCTGAAGAATTGAAGGTAAATATAGCCAAGTGGTTAAATCTTCCGAGAGAAAGTAAATTATCAGAATCCTTTTTTTTCTGTTACTATGAACTATTTCCTCCTTCCCCACCAGCTACCATGAATATTTGAGTCCTGTTTCATTGCTTGTGGCGCATTCTTATTATCTTATGGCCAAAGAAGTCTTAAAAAGTTCCATTGTCTTTGGACACCCCATCTTGAAGAGCAAACCTGAGTCCCAAGAACCTTGAGCAAACCTAGGGCAATAACTTGGCCTTAGCTTTCCTTGTTTGCTGTCAAAAACAACAAGAATCAAACACACACACACACACACACACACACACACACACCTACAACCACGAGCGTTTCAAGGACAAGAGTCCACTGGTTACTCCCGGTGACCATCCTTCCCAATGAGATTTGAGGTCCTGTGTAGTCTCCCCTGCGTAGTTCTTCATCACGGCCCAGCAAGGTGCTTACTTAACACCATCTGAAACTCTATTTACTTGTTTATTGCCTGTGTCCTCCCCCTGCAACTCAGCTCCATGAGTCAGGGATCTCACCAGTCTTGTTAACTGCTGTAGTCCCACTTCTTAGCATGGAGCCTGGCAAATAGTGAGCCCTCAGCGAATACTTGTAAATGAAAGAACGAATGCTGTCCAACAAAATCCAAAACAGAAGAAAAACAAACTAAACTTGACTGGATCTTGATTTTGAATAGCCTGCAAAGCCCCTAGTGCCCCCAACGGGGTCCTTGCGATAAGTCAGTTTGGGCCTGCAGGGGAGCAGATGTCGGGGCGCCAATCAGAGTAGATGCATCTTGTTCAGAACTGAATGGTTCCTTCCTTTGCCTTTTTTCCTCCTTTAAGATTCCCTTTAACTTTCTTGTTCATTTGGACAACATCCTCATAATGTCTTTTTTCTTCAGATCAAGATCACACATAATTTGCCCACCTCTTGCATTCCAGGAGACTCCAACAAGGAGGGGTATCTTAGGGTTCAGCTCTCGCCATCTTCCACTCACTTGGGACTTGGCTTTTTATCTTGCCAAGATTTTCTCTGCAAACTGGAGTACAGGGTTCTCAGAACAATATTTTTTTGTCATACTTCCCACATCTTTTCTACATTAAAAGGTCATCCGGTTGTCAATGTGTCTTTATAGGGTATTGTCATTATGTCAGGCATTTGGAGAATTGAGAAACCAAATGAAGAAAACCTCATTTCAATTGTCTTGGTTTGAGATGCTGACACAAACATATCCCGTATTTGTCTCTTTTTATATGAAATGCCTAAGAATATAAATATCATCCGAGGCACAAATCTGAGGACCAGGAATTCCAACTGGCAGTACCTGCTGAATGTCACGGTTAAAGACCAATGGAATAGAATTGAGAGTCCAGAAATAAACCAAATTATCTTTGGCCAATTGATTTTTGACAAGTATGTTAAGATCATTCAATGGTGAAGAATTGTCTCTTCAACAAATGGTTCTGGGAAAACTCGACCACATGCAAAAGGATATTGAGGTTACCAGGCAATACATTCTGTACAATAATATGGTCAAGGGATTGGATAAGTGCATCAGAGATAGCCATGTGCCAACCAAATATCCATTCTTCTCTTCTTAGTAAAAGACTCTCCATAGTCTTGGGAGTGGCGATGTGCCTAGCTAAATACCCATCTTTCTCAGCCTTCTTAAAACGGAGCTGGCCAGTGATATATAAGAATTTATTAACTGAGGTTTCCAGAAAATCTCTTAAAAGGGACTGCTCGGCTGGAAGTTGCCCATTCCTATCTTGCACTTGCCCCTTCCTTCTTCATGATGCCTGAGAGGTGAACAAGGTGGCTGCCCCTGCGGCAGCACCTGGCGCCTGAGGAAGGAAGGCATGCGTGTGGCAGAAGAGACAAAGCTCAGGCCCCCAAGGGCTGTGGAGCCACCTGTCCTGGGATGCCCATGACTAGACTTAACTTTATGTGAGGGAAAAGTCGACGTCTGCTGTGTCTTATCTGGGTTGTCTGTTTTAGGCACCCAAACCTAATCCTAACTGATCCAGTCACTCCCATGAGCTGGGGGGCACAGGGCAAGGGTGAGGAGGAACCTCGGCCTGAAGGTCTGGGCTAGCGTCTGGTGTTCAGCTTCGACTGAATGGGAAACTGTTAGAAATGCCAGTTCTTGACCCTGCCCCAGATCTACTGCAGAAACTCTGGGGGTGGGGCCCAGCAACCTAACAAGCCCCCAAGTGCCAGTTTGGAAACCAAGGTAAATTCTTTTAGTTCAGTGCTGCATTGTAGAAAACTTCTGTTAAGTGGCTTAGGCTATGACCACATGCTCTTAATAGGGGCTTTTGATTTTAAAAATGCTTGGGTTCTAATACCAGATTCACCATTTATTGACTGTATGACCTGAAGCTAATGACAATGTTTTTGAGTCTTATTGTCCTCAATAGCAAGTGGGGATTATAATAACAGTGCCCCTTGTAGGGTTATTGTGTGGATCAAATAAAATTTCTGCAAAGCCAAGCACAGCACCTAGAATACTCTAGGTGCTTAATAAATGTTAGTTCCTCCACTTTCTATCCACCATTTACAATGCATTGCAGGGGTCTGGTCTCAGGCACACATTCCTGTAGGATGCAAAGTGGGACACCCTCCACCTCACTCCCTTTTCATGCTCTGTCTCCAGTACTGCTTCTGTTATTCTTCAAGGTGGGGGGAGACCCTCAGGAAGGGAGATTCCAGGGATAAAAAGAAAGAAAAAGGAATTTTCTTTGCATATGACTTAACTGATCACGTTAGCTCTTGAGTGGGGATACAGGAATGCCCTATTACTAGTTTTATTTTAGGCCTTAGGAAATGTTTCACGTGCCCAACTGGCACATGAACTACTATCAAGAAGTAAGAAAAATGCTCACACGTGCTTTTTCCAAAAATTGGGAAATGAAACTACCATGCTCTTCTCCATTGAAATGTCTCTGCATTTTGAGTATAACCAATAAACTTCTCTTTATGAAAGCAAAAGGGAAAAAAACTACTCCAAAAGACCACCAGGGGCCCCTTGCCATGGCTTGTCTATGTCTCATCCCTACCTGGGAGAAACAATGGTTAGAAAAAAAGGTCAAGTTCCCACCCAGCCTCCTGCCTCCCAGCCCTGGCATCAAGTTATAAAATCTCTTTCCCAGCTAGGGTTTATGGCACACTCAATGTAAGTAATATTTTGCTAGGTACATTACCCACAAGATGTCCAAAACTATTTCTGACTACGTAGTTGTCACTGGATTCACCTTGTCAGTGGAAAATAACCACAGACCACCCCCAACCCCTACACCCCTCAGCTTGCCAAAGAAAATTCTGAAATGACCAGATACCAGCACTGTTCATTCAGGTTCCAGCCTGGGAAAAATTAAAAACTAGGCAGAAAGAACCCCAAGAGATGAAGCAGGGGCAAAAAAACAAGGTTAAAGAGCTAAAGTCACTTTACCAAATGACAAGCTGAGAAAGAATAGAATAGAAAGCTGGATGGTGGACAAGCCAGTCAAGTTAGGACAGGGGAGCTTGGGCAGTGGCTGGAGGAGGGGCAGGGACCAGGGAGGGGTGCTCTTCCTGATCAAAAGACTGTAAGACCTCTTCGTGGAGAAGGACTGCTCTGTTATGATTTGGGCCATCTTTCAAATGTTTTGAGAGATACCAGTAAGGAAAGATATTTCTTATACACATACACACACATACACATGTGTGTGTACATATGTGTGTGTGTGTGTGTGTGTGTACGTGTGTGTGTGAGAAAGAGAGAGACTTTTGTGATCAGTTGGGACTGTGATTAATTGATTTGGCTCAAGGAATGAAGGGAATCACTGAGTTCTGTTATGACCACTGCTAGAAGTAGAGATAAATTGATATTTACCGAGAGAGAACCTACTGTCTTAGTCCACTTGGGCTGCTATAACAAAATACCATAAGCTAGGTAGTTTATAAGCATAGAAATTTATTTCTTATAGTTCTAGAGGCTGGAAAGTCCAAGATCAAAGCAAGGGTGAGGGCCCACTTCCTGGTTCATAGACAGTGCCTTCTTGCTCTGCCCTACACAGATAGGAGCAAGGGAGCTCCCCTGCACCTCTTTTGCAAGGGTACCAACCCCATTCGTCCCCCCAAGAATCCCACCTGCAAATATCATCACATTGGGGATTAGGTTTAAACATATGCATTTGAGTAGCACAAACATTCAGACCATAGCACCTACTAAGAGGCAGATCTCTATCTCATTTAATCTACTCAACAGTCCTCTGAAACTAGCATGTTTATCCCCTTCTAGATAAGACAACTGTGGATGGGGAGATGAAGTGAATTGTCCAAGGTCATAAAGCTGGCAATTAGTGGAGCAGGCTGGAGCTGGGAACCAGAAGCCCTGATGAATGGGAGACACTCTAAGCCAAAGTTGCTATCAAAAGGAGTGTTTTCTCAGGAACTCTGCACTGGGAGCACCTGGATCCACGCTTCATTGTGAAATTGTGGGCTTTCTTGACACTTTCTTAGAAGCTGTCTCAGCACAACAGCTGTAGGGTTTATTTACTTGCAGATGGTCACAAGCAGTAGTTCACCAGAGCCCGCGTTTTTCCCCTCCTAGGCACTGATGAGAGAAGCCAGCACACGTGGGAAAACTGCTTTTCATGGGCATCCCCAGACACCTTTTTACTTTTCTTCTTTCTCTCATATTTTAAGAACTTTTCCTACCTTTCCTACGCACCCTTTTTCTTTATCTACTACCCAGTTTCCAGGCACTTGACGTTCCTTCCACTGATCTTCACCTACAAGAAATACAATCAAGTATTTTCTTACACAAAACTTGGTAATGTTTTGAGTTATTTATTATCACCCAGGATAAAAGTTAATTGCAAATTATGCTGATCTCATATTTCTTTTATTTTGACAATAGTGGCATAACTGTAGAGAAAGACAGAATAATTGTTAGCTAGAGTGAAGCCCAAAAAGAATTCTGGTTCCTGTGTGACCTCACCAGGGGAAGTGGCCACAATCTCCTCATCTCTTTCACTATTTCTATTTTTTTTTTTTTGTCTTTTTCCTAGTGGACCTAGAGAGACCTGCTAAAGAGGACCTTAGAAACGTCCAGTTTGAGTAAACTGAGGCCCAGGACCCACAGATGCTTAGCAGGTGACAATTCCAGGCATCTATACTTTTCATTCTGAGTTAATTCCATGTTCTTCTCTAAGAAGCAAAGCTAGGAGGTAATGATTGGCTAACAGTGGGATTATCCCTTCACCAAGCTAGACCCACTGGTTGACAATTCCGTAAGCTTCCACTCCTTTGTTCAGGCACAAATCTTTGTTGTCATTTCTTCTGCTTGCTGCACTTCTTTCTGCCCCACTGGGTCAGTCTGTCTGGCCAGTGCTCAGCTGCATGGCTAATATACCCAATCTGGGTTACCAGTGAAAGCCAGCTAGCATTTTCAACATCCTTGTGACAAATCCTAAATCAATGACATCTAAAAGAAGCCTTAATGTATATAGCAGGCAAACATACTCCTTCAAACACACACACACACACACGCACACACACACGCACACACACAATCATTGTCCTTAATACTAAAGACAGTATTTCTGCAGTCCCTTAGCAGCACAGCCTGGTAAGGAAGACAGTGGCACCCAGTGGACAAAGGTTTGATTGTTTGAGACAGGTGTTCCATTCTGAAATATTCTCAAGAACATTCCTAAGAAATACTAGTTGCTCCCCTTTCCCTGACCTCTCATCTCATTTTTTTAGATGACAACTTAAATTTTAAAATAGAGGACAAGGCACTGTTCTTACGGTTTTTATCTTTTCAAGGATCAGACTGGACTCAAACACTTGAGGAAAGCAAAAACCTCAGTATTAAATCCTTTGAGAACACAGTGTCTATGTTGGACTGACATGCCTCAACAATAACCAAGGAGGCAGCCAAATCTAATAAAATGTTCAATTTAATTAAAAACGTAATATTGAAAATGCCTACAATGTCCTTTTGCACATCATACTTGCCTTGTCCTCAAACCATGACCAACTTCCAATTCAATTAACTTGGTTATGCAAAGATGGCAACTTCAAGAACTATATTACAGGACAAAAGCACACACAGACCCTGCAGCTTAATACTATAGTGCAGTTTATCTTGGAGTCATAAAAACACCTGTTTTCATTCCCCTCCTCTTCCAAAGATTCTATTGTTTGTGACCCATTTGAGTAGAGAAGCCCTGGCTTATGAGTCTTTTTCCCCAAAACATCTAACCAGCATCTTACTTATGGAAGGTACAAAGGCGTTAAGTGAAATCCAGTTTCTGTTTTACATAGTTAAGCTGCTAAGCACTAAAAAGAAACATATCTAATTGATTCGTGTTAAATAATGGGATCATCCAGATAAGAATCTTAAATATTAGGGGCTATTTGTACTGGGTAAAAATATTTTATAAAGAACAAAAGGAATGAGTATATTTATGAGTGAACTGGATTTTACTGAGTTAAATGAGAAGTCATTTAAGCCATTCAATCACAAAATAAACATGTATCTTAGTGCAACCTAAAGTTAGTGCCTTCCTTTAGTTAGTTCAAAAATCCTTCCCAGTCTGGAGGCTCTGAAATTTTTAGTTTTTTTTTCTTGAAATGATATGTTAGAGGAAAAAAAACAGCTTACAGCCTAGTACCATGGCTTGAGACTGAGATGGAAACTTTCCCAAAAGGGCGACACACTTTCATTAATTGACATAAGTCCCCTGGTGAGCCCTGTGTGAGTCACATTTAGTCAGTAAACAACGAACATGCCAAAGGGATGCACTTCTTTTGGTAAGCTAAAAAAGAACTGAAGGCCACGTTACAGGTTAATCATACTTCTTTTTCTCACAACACCAGCACCTTTTCTCCCTAGTTTCTACAAAAGTTCCTATAAAACTCTGATGCAATTAGACTTTACTGTACAAAGACATTACCTTTATTATTTAAAAAACTTAACATTAGGTTTTAAACGTTTCTAAAATATATTCTCATCCAAATGTATCAATCAATGAGAAATTAACATACTTTTATAACATCTAATGGTCTCCTCTGTCCTTTTCCTCCACTGACTGTCTCCAAGAGTGAGGGCTGGTGCCCCTGTGCCATAGGGCGGACCCAGCTCCCGGACAGCTTTGCTTGCTGGGGCCAAGCCCCTCTGCCCAGGAGGAAAAGGCAGTAATGATGGATGGTTGCACTGTGCCCTGTACTATGTGCAAAGTGCAATCTTACTGGGAGGTGGTCCAGCCCCTGGTCTGAGCTTCACTGATAACCATAGCCACTGCCTCTGAAATCAGGGACCTGCTGTGGGCGCAGAGCACCTGCGGAGTGTACAGGCCGGGCTCCACCTATGTTCTGCTGTGGCTTTGCTTCTGTGAGTTTCAAAAATCCAAGAGGAAAGTCAATATTTAAAAAATTCTCTTCCAAGTAAACTTTTCTCAAATAATTCAAAAAAGGTTACGCCAATGTGGTTCCCATTGGTTTTATTTAATTTTGGAGCCTATCTGTTTATAATGCAAATATGCTTTGCTTATTCAGGAAAACCACTTGCTTAAAAAGGCTTTCCTAACTCATGGCCTGTGGTGAATGAAATCAAGTAAAATATAAAGGTGAAAAAACTTTTAAAAGTCAAAAAGGTCCACGCAGATTAAAGTGCACATTGTTATGTCCAAAATGATGAAACACTCTGAGGGCGTGTGTGCATCATGCGTGGCTGCGTGCACACGTGTGTGCGCTTGCGTGTGTGTATCAACGGGCAGAGGTTAAAGCGTGTGTTCTGGTTTACACTTGCCATACCGAACACTGAGGGACATTTGTTTCCAGTTCCCATGACAGGCATTACCTGTTCGGATAAAGCTCTAGCCTTTTCTTCTGCTTCCTCCAGGCAAATCTCCAAGGACCTGAGTTGGGCCAAGGTAAACGACATCTGTCCAGCACCCGGGAACTTTCTCTTTAAAACAATAATAAAGTATTACTTTTTGACATAGTTTCCTGAGTGTGTCACAAACAATTTTATAGACTAAGGATAAGCTTGATAAACTCACACAAGTTCTCCTTTTTCCTAACACGGTGATAAAACAGCAAAATCTTATAACCATAGTCTTATGTAACAGTTTACAGTCTAAAGGGAGAGTAAAAATTAAATGATGACAATGAACAGTTTTAGAAAGCTGAGATCAAATTACTCACGTTGGAATTGAGTTACTCTGCCACTTTTATTCTTACTTCAAGAGGTTAGGATCAAAATTTCGCATTCCTAATGGGAGATGTCACCTAGAATGCCTGTGTTTTTAACATCGCCTATGAAGAGGAACAGGGTCATTGGAACTCGGAGAAGCCCTGTGTCCTCTGACCTTCACCTTCTAGTTCTTATCACAAGCATCATTGAAGCAAAGGCAACCGCATGCTTTAGAGTCAGATCGTTCTTCCTCAGAGCATGGCTAATGTGACCGAAATCAGCAGATGCGTAGACTTTGCCTCTCACAGTTTTCTAAAGTCACTTTTTCTCAGCTGCAAGCTGAAGAACATGCAAAATTGGTATGGAAATATCAGTTATAGGCCTTGCTGAGACTAGAGTGCTTCCTAACTATTCTTTGGCTATTGTGATAATTACTAATTGCAAAGCAATATGAAAACTTTTAAGGAAAACTTCATATACGCTAGGATTATGACCTTCCTATAGCTTCCCTGGGTGTGCCCTGTTCTTCTGTGAATACTCCTGCTGCTGCAGCTGCTTCTAATTAATCCCCTAAAAATTGAACTGCGTTCCTACATATTTTAAAGGTCTGACTGCTGCTTTGTTTTTTCCTTATGGTTTATGAGACCATGGATTTTACACATGTGTGCATTTCTTGATGATAAAATAGAGCCATCTGGTGGCAAATGGAACCAGTCAAAAAAATGCAGCGTTCATTCAGTTCCTATAATTTTTCATGCTGTGTGCTGAGCCTTGAGGCTGTGCCTCTGGCCTCTAATAAAAAAGGAACTCTATGGGATGGGGACAAAAAATATTGCTACCTCTCACAAACAACCTGGCTCCAAAGTCAAGCTTCACCACACACAGCTGCACACCCACCCTCAAAAATTTGCCTTTAAGGGATGAACATCTTGGGCTGGAAAGGTGATACTAAGGGATGACATGAACCAGTGATCCTCTGTATCTTACAGTGATTCCAGTAATTTCAAGATTGAGTCCAAGAATTCTCAAAACAAAAAAAAAATGAAAACCTTAAAATAAAATTCTTGGGTATCTACATTTAGAGAGAAATGCATGCTGTAAAACATTTTATGCAGAAAGTAGGAATTTTCAAGAGGCCGAACCATTTTTGAAAGATTGGGAATCCCCGACCTAGACTGCTATTTCCAGGGAGCATCTCTTTGTTGGATATTTGATCTCAAGAGGAAGTTTTAAATTGCGCATGAGTAGTCACCTAATCTATTACTGTAGTCCTTTTCATCCAAACACCAAAAATTTCCACAGCCAAAAAAGACAACCGTTTCCAGTAAGATAACAGCACCCGGAGGGTGGGGCAATACGGCTGGCTAGAGACGTTGCTCACTGGATCGTCCCAGAAAGAAGGAAAAGTTTCAGGTGGAAAACAAACGTAGCTCAGGTGCAGTTCCGATGGAGAAGTGCCAGAACCTACTGGAGACCCCACAGGAAGAAACTGCAGAGCAGAACAAGGAGGAGCGGGATTTCAGCAGAGATCAACCCCCCGGAAACCTGGAGCCCGGTGGAAACCGTAGGTGGCTTTTGCCTCTCCCCCCTCACGCCCGGCGGTCGCAGGCTCCGAGCTGCTGGGGGGCCCCCAGCCTCACGAGCCCAACAGCTGCTGCCGCCAGTGATTGGGAGCTTCTTGAAGACACAGCACCAGGCTGCCAGCCCCCCTGGGGTCACTCCCTGTCACCACAGACCTGCGTCAAGGCGGTGGGCACCATGCTGCTTCTCCGGCCACTGTGTGCCTGTGTCCTCCCCAGGGAGCTCCAGCCCTTCAGTTTTCATGTCCCGGTCTCCACACAAACCTCTCCCAACTCCTGCCCCGACGGCAGTGGCCACAGGCGCCGGTGGGTCCCGGGGATCTGTGTGCTCCCGGAGCCCGGGCATTCCGGGCGGGCTGCCACTCGGGGAGAGGGACACAGGGGACAGGGTCAGCTCTCCTCCACTCAGACCCTTTCCCTCCCTCCCTCCTCCTCCTCCCGCTGCTGTCGAGTGGCACTGGTGCAGGAGGGAGGGGTGACTGGGCCGGGGCTCTCAGGAGGAGCCGCTCCCCCTCTGTTGGTGTGTCCACCACTTCCAGGCTCCTACAGAGAGTGGGCTCACACCTTTCCTCTTAAGGACCTGCAGCGGAACTGTAGGTTGCCCAGACTGAGCTCCCTGCCTGCAGAGGGATGTTATGCCTGCTCGAGCGCTCCCTGGACAACTCAAGACCAGCATGTGTCTCCCTGGCATGCTCGGGGATTGAACTTGCGGAACCAGAGGACAGGCATGCAGGCCAGATTCCTGACAGGACTCAGCCATATTGTTCGGAGGCACGGAAGGAAGATCCGTGAACTAATCTTGGGAGGCGAGAGAGCCCAGGTGGGCATAACTAAAAGGAGAGTGCAGTGTGGGTCCAGCGGCAGTGCGTTCGTGGATCACCCCCCCCACCCCCCAGGAAAGCTGCGCTTTGCGTTTGGGGCAAGATCTTAGGGAAGCTCCCAGCTCTGGGCATCTCTGCTGGTGAGGTCAGCTGGTTCTGGCTGCTGGTTTTGGCCAGATGCTAGGAAGATTCACAGACAAGGGAAGAAGAAGAGGAGCAAAAGCCACTCCAGACAGACAGTCTGTGAATCCTAGATGGCCCCTCCCCCATGAGCAAATTTTCTGTCTTTGTGGGGCCACTTCAGCCCCTCCCTGGTGGCTTTCTCCAGCAATCTGGAAGCAGACCCTTGACCACTGCCCAGACAGCTCTTGTGCCTGCGTTTGTGGAGACTGAACATAGGCTCATATGACCCACTTCAATCCTCCACCCATCTCTGCTGTGGTGGAGAATAAGCAGTCTTCTGGGAGTTCCAGGGCCCCAGGCACCATCTGGGGCAATCAAGTGCTTCTCCTGAACCTAGAGCCAGTCACAGGTCCCAAAAAACACCACTGCAGTTGGCTCTTTCCTGCAAGCACCACCTACTGGCACAAGGACAATTTGTATAGCCCATTACAGCAGTGGTCCTCAACCTTTTTGGCACCAGGGATGAGTTTCATGGAAGACAATTTTTTGACAGACTTGGGAGGGGATGGTTTCAGGATGATTCAAGTGCATTACATTTATGGTGCACTTTATTTCTATTATTATTACATTGTAATATATAATGAAATAATTATACAACTCACTATAATGCAGAATCAGTGGGAGGCCTGAGCTTGTTTTCCTGCAACTAATGCTGCTGTTGATCTGACAGGAGGCAGAGCTCAGGCAGTGATGCGAGTGATGGGGAGCAGCTGTAAATACAAATGAAGCTTTGCTTGCTCACCTGCCACTCACCTCCTGCAGTGTGCCTGGTTTCTAACAGGCCATGGACTGGTATCAGTCTGCGACCCAGGGGTTGGGGATTGCAGCATTACGGAATAAATTGACTCAATCATACAGACTCTCATCCCCAAACACCACCTACTGTCTCAGAGATTAAACTGGGCATCCCAATACACACTGTTAAGACACTGTTAAGACGACCGCAGGGCTAGGGAAAGAGAAAGAATTTCAAAGACCTCCATCTTCCCTTGACTACAAGAAACAGGGAATCTGCCCATGTACATAGTACACAACCGCTACAGCCTACAAATAACTAGTAATCACATAAACGTCCACACTAAGGATTTCTATAACCAAGGTATCCATCTAGAATCTAGACTCCCATCAAAGTAGCCACAAGCAAAGACAAAGGTCCTTATTCAACATACACTACAGACACACCCTTAAGAGTGAGGGGGAAAAATCCTTCTAAATAAAAGAAAATTTAAAAAAGAAGTGATAGCTGCTCCAGATGAGAAGGAATCAGTGCAAGAACTCCAGAAGTATGAAAAATTAGAATAAAAGAACACCCCCAAAGAAGTACACCAGCTCTCTAGCAATGAATCCCAAATAGAAACCAAAGGCAAGCAGCCATTTTCATATCAGATAAAATACACTTTAATCAACAATGGTAAAAAAAGATGAAGACGATCATTATATAATGGTAAAGGAAGGAATTCAACCAAGTTTTTGGTTTCTATTTGCATGGAATATTTTTTTTCCATCTCATTATCTTGAGTCTGTGTGAGTCCTTGTGGTTCAGGTGTGTTTCTTGGAGACAGCAAATACTTGAGTTGTGTTTTTTCAGCCATTCAGCCAGTCTGTCTTTCAAGTGGGGCGTTCAGACCACTCATATTGAGTGTTGGTATTGATATGTGGAATACTGTTCTGTTCAACATGTTAGGTGAAACCTTATTGTTTTATTTTCCCTCTTGTGCTATTGTTTTATAGACAGTGTAAAGACTCAAATAACCCCTATCAGAAATGGAAAAAGACATTATAACTGATATTGCAAAAATAAATACTATGAAAACTTCTGTGCAAACTAGAAAACTTAGAGGAATTGGATAAATTCTTGGAAACACGCAACCTCTGAAGCCTGAATCCAGAAGAGATATAAATCCTGAACAGACCAATAACAAGTAGTGCGATTTAAGTGGTAATAAAAAATTACCAACAAAAAAAGCCCTGGACCAGACAGGTTCTACAAGACCTACAAAGAAGAACTGGTACCTATCATGCAGAAACTATTCCATAACATTGGAAAGAAGAGAATCCTCTTTAACTCATTTGATGAAGCCAGTATCAACCTGGTAGCAAAATCAGGAAAGGATACAATAACAACAAAAAAAGAAAACTACAAATGAATATTCCTTATGAACATAGAGGCAAAAATCCTTGACAAAATACTAGGAAACTGAATTCAATAGCACATCAAAAAGATTATCCACCATGATCAAATGGATTATATCCCATGGATGCAAGGATAGTTTAACATATGCAAATCAATAAATGTTATTCACTACATAAACAGAAACAAAAACAAAGAATATATGATCATCTCCATAGATGCAGAAAAAGCATTTGATAAAATCCATCACCCTTTTTATGATAAAAACCCTTAACAAACTAGACATAGAAAGAGCATACCTCAAAATTATAAAAGCCATCTAGGACAAACCTACAGCCAACATCATATTGAATGGGGAATACTTCAAAACATTTCCCCTAAAAACTAGAACAAGACAAGAGTACCCACTGTTATCACTTCTATTCAGCACAGTACTAGAAGTCCTAGCCAGAACAATCAAGCACGAGAAAGGAAGAAAAAATAAAGCGATCAGGATAGAGGAGGTCAAACTATCCTGTTCACTGATGATATAATCTTGTATCTAGAAAATCCTATAGATTCCACCAAAAGACTCCTAGAATTGATAAATTCAGCAATGTCTCAGGTTACAAAATCAATATACACAAATCAGTAGCATTTCTACATTCTTATAACAGTGAAGCTAAGAGTTAAATCAAGGACTCAATACCATTCAGAATAGCTACAGAGAAAATAAAATACCTAGGAATATACTTAACCAAAGAAGTAAAAGATCTTTACTAGAAGAATCACAAAAAACTGATGAAAGTTCATGTCATAGATGACACAAACAAATGGAAAAACGTCCCATGCTTATCTCATGGATTGATAGAATCAACATTGTTAAAATGTCCATACTACCCGAAGTGATTTACAGTTTCAACTCAATTCCCATCAAAATATCAGTGTTGTATTTCACAGATCTAGAAAAAGTAATCCTAAACTTCATATGAAACCAAAAAAGAGCCTGAATAGCCAAAGCAATCTTAAGCAAAAAGAACAAATCTGGAGGCATCATATTACCTAACTTCAAATTATACTACAATGCTATAGTAACCAAAACAGCACAGTATCGGTATAATAGTAGAGACATAGACCAATGAAACAGAATAAACAATCCAGAAATAAAACCATCTACCTGCAACCGGGTAATCTTCAACAAAGCAAACAACAACATACACTGAAGAAAGGAAGCCCTATTTAATAAATGATGCTGGGAAAATTGGATAGCCACATGTAGAAGAATGAAGCAGGACCCCTATCTCTCACCATATATAAAAATTAATTCAAGATGGATTACAGACTTAAAAGTAAGGCATGAAACAATAAACACTCTAGAAAAATACGTAGCTAAAACTCTTCTAACATTGGCCTACACAAAGAATTTATGACTAAGACCTCAAAGGCAAATACGGCAACAACACAAATAAATGTGATTTACTTAAATTAAGAAGCTTCTGTACAGCAAAGGAAATAATCAACAGAGTGAATAGACAACCTGTAGAATGGAAGAAAATATTTTTAAACTATACATCTGACCAAGGACTAATATCCACAGTCTACAAAGGACTCAAACAAATCAGCAAGAAACAAACAAATAAACCCATCAAAAAGTGGGCAAAAGACATGAACAGCAGTTTTTCAAAAGAAGATAGACAAATGGCCAACAAACATCTGAAAAAATACTAATCATTAGAGATATTCAAATTAAAACTGCAATGAGATATCACCTTCCCCCTATCAGAATGGCCATTATTAAAAAGTCAAAAAACAATGGATGTTGGTGTGGTTGCAGAGAGAAAGGAATGCTTATATACTGTTGCAAATTAGTGCAACCTCTAGGGAAAACACCGTGAAGATTCCTCAAAGAAATAAATGTAGACCTACCATTCTATCCAGCAATCCCACTCTTGGATATCTACCCAAAGAAAATGAAGTCATTTCATCAAATAGGCACCTGCACTTGAATGTTTTTCACAGCACAATTCACAACCTCAAAAAATGTGGAATCAACCCAAATGTCCATCAATTTCATAAGTAGATACACACACACATACACACAACCCATGAAGTACTACCAAGCCCTAAAAAAGAAATGAAATAATGTTGTTTGCAACAACTTGGATGGAAGCAGAGACCATTATCCTAAGTGAAATATCTCAGGAATGAAAAACCAAACACCATAGGTTTTCACTAATAAGTGGGAGCTAACTGATGGTACACACGGACAAAGAGCAGTATAAAGTACATGAGAAACCAAGAAGAGGGAGGATGTGAGGGTGCTCATTGGATAAAAACTCATTCATTGGGTATAATGAACACTATTCTGATGATGGGCATACCAAAAGCCCTGACTTAAGTGTTACACAAGGTATCCATGTAACAGAAACACTTGTACCTCTTAATATTTTGAACAAAAAAATCATTGGTAAGTCAAAGCCAAATTCAACAGGCTTAACTGAAAACTGTTATTAAATAACATAAGACTTTTTGTACAGATAAATTTAGGAAATTGTCATGTGTTGCAGAACAGAGAGAGACCTGAGCAAACTATGGAGAGTGCCAAGAGAGTCTACTGCACCGTTACCCCAGCCACAAGCTGTCACTCCCCACTTTCTGACCTCCGTCCCCTACTCTCTTAAGGGAAAGAGTTTATACAAAGACAAGCACTTTTTGATGGGAAGCAACCCTATTAACAAAGAAAAAAAATTAAGTCAAAAACTACTTGAGAAATAAGTAAATACATGGGGTAGACATTTTGGCAGTAGGTGTGTGGTTTCAAAGACTCTAAAAAGAGGTGTAGTCAGTCATTGTCCCAGCTTCGCAGGATGCATGGCAGAGAGCAGAAAGACAGGACTTAGACCGTTAATTTCATTCTGCTTCCAGGCATGTGCAGACACATGCAATTCATGTTAATGATGAAAATGAACACAATCTCAGTAGTTAGAATAGTTACTATACTTTTTGTCTTAAAATTGTCTACCTAAATATTAAGCCCATAATCTAAATACATGTAGCTAAGGTAGCCAAGATTAGCGAATTAAAATAATGCTAAATAATATTAATAATGCAATAAACTTTTTGATTACAGTAAAGACTTCTGATTATTATGCATGTATATTAAGGTCAATAGTCTATTAATTGAACAAATCTTATGCGAAATTTTAAGAGTAGATTTCCTTCTGATTCTGAAGATTTCACATTTGAGAATTTAGAGGAAAATTTACATATTATTTTCTAATTTTTATATTTCTTTTTTTATCTAACTTATTCTAGTTGGTTAGATTCGCATTGTCCCCTTCCTTGCTTTGAACCTTTATTTCTCTGTCCTAAAATGACCTTACTGTTCTCCCTCAGCCACACAAACTCTTCCACCCTTAAGGCTTGGTTCAAGGTCGCTGACTGATGCAACTTCGTGTGCCAACCTAGAAAGGTCCCTATGTGCAGAGGCCAGGCAGAACTTTGCTGAACATTTAGTAGAAGCTTGACAAATAACTGATTGAGCCCTTAATCGATCAAATACATTGATCGATTAAGGGCTCAGCAGTCAAGGAAGGTGGTTGCACCAGAAGCTGCAGTCTTTCATGCTGGGAAGCTGTAACATGACTCCTTTGAGCAATACTTCCCATCTCCTGGCCTGGAAGACTGACAGGGATCAGAGTTTGTCAAAGCCAGGGGCCGGAGAGTGCAGCAGAGGACAAGGAGATGGCCTCGTGGTTGGGTGATGGTAGGGTTGTTGTAAGGACTGAATGAGGTCAAGCAGGTAAATGCTTTGAGAGATAGAGTGCTCAATAAATGTTAGTAATTCCATTATCCTGACTCCTTTAAAGAGAATAATTTGATACTAAAACTTCGTAGCTTATTTTAAAACCCTAGTAAAAAGAAAATACCACTGGAGCACTTTCATAACAAGTGATCAAACAACAGTAGTGGGAAATTCAGTCAAGTGTGTAATTAGGAACCAGTTCATGTATTAAATATGTACATGTATATTTATTTAAAAGCAGGATTGCTAAATAAAAGTGTGGTTACAGCAAATTCCACCTTTGTGGAAGAGCATTTTGACATAGATCGGTTTTAGAGAAATGTCTCGAACAATCGAGGCTTCTAAAATGCTGGGGTTCCCGCAGCAGCCCCTGCTCAGTGGTGCAGTGACTTCCTGCCGGATAAAACACACTTTCAACGCATTCTGCAACGGCCGAGCTTCCTGCTTGACAGAGCATCTACTCACTACTACCGCTGTCCAGACCTCTTTCCCCCAGCTTGACAGGCACCTGTGGCCCCACGCTTCCTCATCCTTCTACCACCTGTTCACATTCCTCCCGCAGATTCAGAGTTTTCCCCCACAGAGCGTCCCCTCCCCACTCACCACGCACTTCAGCCCCGTCCGCCGGGCACATCTGTGTCATCCCTGCCCTGCCCACCTTTCCCGATCAGAATTCATTGCGCAGTGGAAAGTTCATCACTCTCATGTCCTTTTGTGCTTAGCTTTTGTGATTTTAAAACTCAAGTCTCCTGCTTCCATTCCATTCCAGTGAAAACTGTATTCCTCTGGGTTTGGGGTTGCCTCAATAGTTATCTAATAAGGTATTTAAATTCCAAACGTGAACAAACTACAACTAGAGGTTGTAGAAGCCACCATCAACATGACTGAACAGGAGGTTGCAATGGAGGATGCCAGATGAACACTGACCGAGGAGCACTCTGCCTGTAATCTGGAAGGCCACGGTCAGGATCCGACCTGATCCTAAATGACTGTGTGACTTTGGACCAGCTACTTTACTTCTCTGGGCCTCAGCATTTTCCTCTTTAAATGCGGAATGTACTGATCAGGCCCCAGCAGGAAGCAGATGGCCACTCCAATGGAGTCACTGAGGACAGTTGAATGGAGGGACCATTTCCAGAAGTGTGGGCACAATTACGGGCATGAGCAAAGGATGGTGAGACAGCCCCTGGAAGAGCAGGTGCCATTCGCTTTGCCTTGACCTGAAGAGGCAGGAGGAGAGGTAAGGACAGAGCATCAGTGCTGGATCTAGACAGAGAGCCTGAGGGAGGGACACAGCCACTGCCAGCCTGCATCCAGGCAGCAGTGGTGGTTGGAGGGAGGGCGTGAGGGAGAAGCAGTGGATCAGTGGGATAAACAGCCTGACCTCTCCTTTCACCCTCTGTTCTCCTGTCTGTATCTCCCCTGGGCTGAACCCAGCAAGAAGCCAGAGGGCAAGAAAGCCTGAATGACAAGTCCAGAGAGACCAACTTTCCCCGAAAAGAGCAGAGTGGAGAAAGGGTAGAGCGTGGATTCAGAGGGCGGAACAAAGAAACCTCAGCCCAAAGAGTATTGAGGGAAACCTCAGCCCATACATCAGTGTTGGTTTGTGCTAACATTGTCACCAGTCAGCAACAAAAGGACAAAAGCAAACCTGTAAGAAGAACATTGTGCATTTCTCATGAAGTCAAATTTATTGCATTTAGAAGACTGTTCTTTATTCTGAGGTTATGATCATACCACTTTTTTGGTGTTAAGAGGATGTTTCTTTAACAAACGATGCTGGTATATGGAAATTACTGTTTTAGTGTCTTGAAAAAAAAGTGAAAAGTTGGCGGTCCTATGAGAACTAACCCTAATTATATTTGGGGTGAAAAATTTTACTGGTTTATGAAATCTCAAAGTGTAGAGACAGCCCCCATCCAAGTGGTCTCTGTTAAATTATGAATTGAATGTTTTACCAGGTAGCCTTTTCAGAAGTATGGTCCCTGAATTCCCTTGGCCCTAGTCCAGGATGAATCTGTATTCTATATCAAGTTGTGTGCCTTAGCAAGTTTCCAGGTTACTATTTTTCTAGAAATAAACATATTCCTAAAGGTCAACCTTTCATCCTGAGAAAGATTTAATGACTTTTCCATTTCTATAGCATCACCGATAGAATAAAAGGAATTTTCAACTCCGATTTTAATTTATTATATAAAATGATTGTTGACATGGAATTTGAAGAGAAATGACCATGTGACACTTGATAGCTTCATAAATAACTTTAAATAATGGCTTACCCAAAACTCTTAACATGCCAACCCTCATTTCAGTTCAGTTCAAGGCAATTTAATTCATTTAGGTTAAAAAAATATTTATTGAGGACTCACTATCTGCCAGGCACTATGCTAAACAGTGGAGGAGTAAGTAATAACAGGGCAGACATGATTAATACCCTTGGCAGGATTCTCAGTCTAGAATTTCTCTCTAATACAAAAATCCTGGGATTTGGGTTTATATAAAAATGAAAAGAATGTCAGAAGTTTGGTGGCTAATTTAACACTTTTACGCTCACTCATAATATACTGCTTTGTGCTTTGGGGCTTTGTTCTTTCTCTTTACGAGGATTCTGGTAGATGTTGGAAGGTGGTAAGAGGCAGTCCTAATCTGTCATCAAACATTCCAGGTCTGTCGCAAATAGCATTGCTCTATAGGCTCTTAGAGACCCTGTATAAACAGCATCAGAGGAGAAAAGGGACCTTGTAAACGATGTGTATCTTTCATGGTTTAAATTAAAGTTAACAGTAAAACAGAGTCTGGGTTATGGGAGACTGAATTTGAGTTTGTAGTATATTACATATGTTACAGAGTTTGTTTTGTGACCTACAATAGCCCTTTGCCATTTTGATTTATGAGCATCACAGACCTCTTTGAGGACCTGACAAAATCTGAATTCTCTTATCAGGAAAAAATGCGTGTGCACATGCCCACACACACACAGTAAGCACACATGTGCATAATTTTGCATGTACTGTCAGCGTTTAAGCGCCCTTCTCAATGCTATCCATGCAGCTCACATTAAGAATTCTTGTTTAAAACGAATATCATATGCCAGCCACCTTTAATTTTTACTTTAAACTAAAATGGAAAATCTCAGTGAATGAGAGTATCGATATACTCTTGCTGCCTCTATCATAAATTGTGCAGATACATAAATGAATAATCATTTCTTCCCAGAGAAATGGCCAAACCTCAAAAGAAGCAAAATTGTTCCTCTTTCTGGGCAGTAGAGCAATTAACGTACTTCAGGGAAGCCGCGTTTTTGGAACTGAAACCTCACAGCAGCAACCCATCTTGTCGGCCATCAGGTGAAGATTTTTATAATGAGAATGCATTTTCTTCATAATAATAAAAAGAAAAAAAACAAGGTAGTCTCACTATTAAAAAATTGTTTGATTTCTTTAAAAAACAAGAAAGAGGGAGAAATGGGTAATTGTTCAATGGGCACAGAGTTTCACTTTTACAAGATGAAGAGGTTCTGGAGGAGAGCTGCGTGCCCGACAATGTGAACATACTTAACGCTACTGAACTGCGTACTGAGAAATAGTTAAAATGGATTTTACCTGTATTTTAACACAATTCAAGATAAACTAAAGTTTTAAATAACGTACTATAACATAAATGTTAAACACAAACAAATTCTGAAGTGAAGGAATTAGTCTACATGAAAATTGATTCAACTGGTTTTTATCCATTTCACAGGATTGTTGTGAGAATAAAGTTAAAAAAAAGGTTAAATATTATAAAATCTTAAATTAAAAAAGGAAAACATATAAGGTAATCTTGCTGAGGGAAAGAATTTTTATTTCTATGATTTAAAAAATCCTCATTACTATTCATTTTTAAATAAAATGTTCAGTTATGTGGGGTATAATATACTACAAATACTTTTCTCATTTGTAAAGATGGTGCCTCGAGTAGCTGAGTTTTTTTGTGACAGAATTACTTATTTTCTCACACATCATCTACAAATTTAGATTTTGAGGACTTTGGCGTACTGACCAAGAGTGTTGGTCACTCTCCCACTCAATCCCATGCTTTGGGAAATACACGTCGTGCCTGTCGGAAGAAGAATTTTCAAGTCAGCTTATGAGTGACGTGACAGAATTGACAGACTTTCATTGCCCGAGTATACTGTGGTTTTTAAAGTTAGTTTTGTTGAATAAATTCTGCCATACCGTGTGGAATTAACAGCACATGTTTTATAATTGACAGTGTTCAGAATGAAGGTAGTTTTTTTTCTACCAGTGAGTTTCAGATTCTAAATAAGTGAATTTTTTAAAAATTCAAAAAATTTAACTGCAATAAGAATCTCAATACCCCAATGTTGTTCCCAAAACCTAGCAAGGAAATCCTTAGTTGAACTTACGTTCAATGAGAAACCTTTTTTTTTCTCCCAGCCCGACATTTGCACAGACTCCCTCCTTTACCAAGAGCGGAGGAGAATGTGGCCTCCTTTGCAGCAGAGGAAAGTGCAGCAACAATGTCCACTGTACATTCCAATGTAATAAGGCAAGCGGAGGACAGAGGGAGCGCTCACTTTTTCTGTGAATTTCCAATTCTTTTAAGGTCTCCCAGTCAAAATGTTTCTAAAAGGCATGGTGAGAATGTCAGGGAAGAAGGCTTAGCACAGACAACAGCAGCTGCTCAGTGGGCCTCAGTTTTCTCATCTGTGAAATGAGAAGACCATTGTACCAAATTCATCTGGAGCTCTGTGCTGGTCGTTTGCCATTCTGTTTTGACTGCCCGTCTCATGAATCCAATCTCTCCTGACTAGAAGCCAGGAACTCCCTCTCAAGCATCCTTTTCAGCCATGGTGTAGGCATGTGACTTCGGCTCCACCAGTCAGACACACCAGCGTGAGACTTCACTGTGGACAGGGACGACATGGAAAAGGTGCCCAGCAGAATGGAATCTGGCCAGGCTGACAGGGTCATTCTGTTTTGAGAGACTGCAAGGACAGCAGACTCAGAAGTACTATCTCATACTCAGGGGAAGTGACAAGTGATGTGGGGCCTATGCCCGGGGACAGCAATAATAGTTTTGTCATCAGAATCTGCAGGGCAATTAGGTACAGTCTCCAAGCTGAATTCTCTGACTCTCCTAACGAACCTCTGAAATACCTAATATTCTCTAACAATTCATTTCCCTCTTAATACTAGCTAGAAGGGTTCTGTTGGTTTCAAATATGAATCTAACTGATGCAAAGTCCTTGAAGTAATTATTACTTATTGTTTATGTGACTTTAAGCAAGTAATTTAATTATTCTGAGCCTCCCTTTCTTTATCTGTAGAAGTGGAGGAAATGGTAACTCCAGGCATTGCTGTGATAGTTAAACGTGATAATGCAGAAACATGCAGAAAAAGCATGATGCCTGAGCCATAGTAGTAGCTAAAAAACAATTATCTTTTTAAGTTGTAAGTTTTATGTTTCTGTGGGGCAGCTTCTGGGAGCTCACAGCCTAAGGAACAGCCTAGGAGTTGATTATTAGGACCAGAAAGGGTCTTGGCATCATGTGACTATACTCAGCCTGGTTACTCCTTGTTGGAAAATGTACATCATTATATACAATCTAAGAACAAAAATTCAAAAATGCGGTTAGGGAGGGCACACCCTGTATCTTTCCCTCCCAGTTTAAGATAATTTTAACTTGGTCTGTTCCATTTCTTTCCTTCCTTGACCTTTCTTGCTAGACATGTTCTCTGGGGCTTCGGGGATGAAACAGGGAAGAATGAGTAAGAACAAGAGGAGTGTGCGCTGTGGCTAAAGGAGAAAGTTTTTCAAGGAAATTTTGAGGAGAAAACTTAGGAAAAGCTGTCCTAAGATGAAAGCTTATGGGAAAGAAAAGGGGG
>CAUYSK010079038.1:0-24402 GCA_963575035.1 Avahi laniger | reverse complement strand
TATATATATTTTTTGATTGTCCAGATCATTTCTTTCTATATTTTAGTAGAGACAGGGTCTCGCTCTTGCTCAGGTGGTCTCGAATCCTGACCTTGAGCGATCCACCCACCTCGGCCTCCCAGAGTGCTGGGATTATAGGTGTGAGCCACCATGCCCGGCCCATTTTTACTGTTTTTAAATTGATCACTTCTGTTTTTGTCTTAACTAATTTTATCCTCAACCCTTTTAGTTTATTTTTAGTTCTTTTCTAGATTCTTGAGTTGATAGCTTAATTCCAGTTTTATTTAATAACAAGCCTCTAAATCTGTGGCTTCTTTTGGTAATAACTTTGACCATGTCCCATAGGTTTTGGTAGTCTTTGTTCTTATTGTCGTTAATTTTTTTCAATTATCAAAATCCATGCTGCTCATGCAGTACCAAAGTCAGGATTCAAAGCTAGATAGGCTGTCTGCATGGAATGAGATCTTCTGCTTTATAATGTATTCTCATAGTATTATAGAACAGAGTGAACTTAGATGATTTTTTCAGGATCGTTTATTGAAATAGTTCATTGAGAATTAAAGTCACCTTTTTTTTTTCCAAGCTCACCAGGAACCTTTCTAATACCTGATCACGAGACTTCCATTGAAGACACCTCAGCTTTTTATAAGTATGGACAGTAAAGATAAGTAGGGATGAGAGGCTCAAAATGATTTCGTGAGTTGGCTGGACATTTTTTCTGTTGGTCTCCTTTGGGACTGTTCATGTGTCCATTGGAGTGTCTTGGTTTCCTTTTAGTGACTAGCTTGGGCTTCCTCATCTAAAGAGCTTTATTGAGGTATATTTTACTCATTTCAGTGATTTTTTTTTAGTAACTTTATCAAGTGGTGCAACCATCAGATGAAACCATAAATCAGTTTTAGAACATTTATATCACCCAAATAAGATCCCTCATACCCATTTACAGTTAATTTCTCCTCCAACCCCCTGCTCCTCCATCCCAGGCAGCCACTAATCTACTTTCTCTATAAATTTGCTTTTTCTGGACATTTTATTTAAATGGAATCATACAGTATGTAACCTCTTTTGTCTGGCTTCTTTCATTCAACATAATGTTTTTGAGATTAATCTATAAGGTAATGTGTCAGTAGTTCCTTTTTATTGCTGAAAAATACTGTATGGATATACCATGTCATTGGTTTTTAATAATTGTACAATTTGTTTTTAAAATATTTTTGATCTAGATTTGACATAAATAGGGTCACATTATAGTCTTTAGGATTCTGGTTTTTTGATTTTTGACTTTTTGTAGTGACCTGACACATTGGTGGTTTCTTAGATGTTCCTTAGAAATTTTAAAAGAATGCCTTTGTTCTCTATGTCACTGTCAATTCATGCTTTTTTAAAAGTTACTCATATGTTCTACCAGTTTTATTATTTATTAGCTCTCTGATACCAGAATCTTTGACTATAACTGCTGCTTTATCCCATTCTTGTATTTCTAATAGTTTTTTAAAAATATAATGTCAAATATAATAATAGTTCAATATTTATACCTTTTCTAGACTATATAACCTTGAGTGATGCAGGCCACTGCAGTGATGGAGACAGCTTCTGGTGAAGGCTACCACAGTAATGGAGGAAACCTCCAAAAAGGTGAGGGTCCAGGTCAGTTGCCTTTATTCTGGGTGGGAAGGGGTGATAAATGTAATTGTGTCAAACAGTTCCCCCTCCAATGTTGGTACTTTTTAAGCCTTCCTCCCATGAGGTAGTAAGATTCAGTGTGTTTTTAACTGGGCAAATTCACTGCGGTGATTTTTGGTGGATATGGGCAGTCTAGGCAAGACCTTTTAAGGAAATGGAAGATGTAGGGAGGGGAAGGTGAGTAGGAAGCAGGGTTTCTGTCCAGCCAGGCTTTCCAGAACTGTTGACAGGTACAGTTGCATTTGGGGTAATAGGTGGAAAGGGGGCAGGTTGACTTCTGCTGACTAACAAGTTATATATGTTTTTTTCTTCCCATAAATCTGAAACTTCTTTTTGGTAATGGTAGAGAGAAAATAAGAAATAGCAAGAACATAAAAAGCAAGTGAATAAACTTTATGTGCCCGTGAATATATGTGGCTTAAACTTTTTTTTTTTTTTTTTTTTTTTTTTGAGAATGGTGTCTCACTCTGTCACCTAGGCTGGAGTGCAGTGGTGTGATCATAACTCACTGCAGATCAAGGGATCCTCCCACCTCAGTATCTTGAGTAGATGGGAGTGTAGGCACACACCACTATGCCTGGCTTGTGGTTTAAACTGTTAAGAGATATTCTAGGTCAAAACAAAAATCCCATCCTGTATTATTCCTGAGACACATTTAAAACAGAAAAGAAAGGTTTAAAATAAAAGGGTAGGCAAGTTAAGAAACAAATGAACTTAAAAATCTGGGATGATAGTATTAATATAGTATAATTGATGCAAAAACTATTATAAGAAGATAAAGAGGGCCATTTAAAAGTAATAAAGTATTAGACAATGGATATATTATACAATGAAGACATCAGCCATGAACCTTAATGGAACAAACAGTGTACTTTCTATTCATACATTAAATGTTGGAATTAAGGAAAGATTGCTGGAGATTGGACATGATAATGGTTCTCTCTCTTTCCCAGTAAAATATCAGTAGGATTTTTTCATCCAATCCAAAATGTTTCCCAAAAAATGAGTTTAAAAAATTTAATTTGGGGGAGAGAATGTAAAATAAAAAAAAAAAGGAAAAAACTTAACCTACCAAATACAAAAATATCCCATGGTGCTATAATAATTAAAACAGTATGATACGTTACACAAAAGATAATAGATTAATGAAACAGAATAAATAGAAATAGACTCTTAGAAAATTATGAAACAGAAACAGATTTCAAGATATGATAAAGATGCTGTTTCAACTCAGAAGGAAAACAATGGATTATTTAGCAAATGGTGTTAGGACAGTTGACTATCCATTTTGGAATGAAATTAAGTTAAATTCCTACCTTATGCTAGAGAGAAAAATAAATTCTACATAATGTAGAAAAGCTAAGTGTTAAACGTACAGAAACATGTAGAATTAGAATAAATTATAGGAGAATTTTTTTATAATTATTTGGTAGGGAAGGCCAGACACAAAACCCAGAAGTCATAAAAGAAAAGACCAAATCATTTAACTAAATAATCTCGAAGACTTTGGTATAAAAAAGTGCTATAAAAAGTAGCCTCTAGCCCTAGCTGAGGCAAGAAGTTAGCTTGAGCTGAAGAGTTCAAGTCCAACCTGAGCAACGTAGCAAGACCTTGTCTCTTAAAAAAAAAAAAATTAAAAGATAATAATAAACTAGGAAAATTCACTTACATTATACATTTTAAAAAACAAGAATTAGTATTCAGAATGTATAAAGAACTCCTAAACAGATCTCTTATCTCCAACCCCATATTTATAACATCTTACTGGACATTTTCATCTGGGTGTTCTATCACTAACCTCAAAGTTCACTTGTCTGGAATTGAACTCATTATTTTACCCATCCTCCTCACTTTTCCTCTTTACCCTCTAAATCTGTTCTTCATGAAGTCTCTCTCTCTTTAGCAATGAGTATTCCCATTCAACTGTAGTACCAAGTTGTAAACCATAGCATCGTCTTAGAATGATTAAGCAGGTAGAGGCCAATCAGTAAGTCATGAAATCAGTTTAGGTGATTTTGATCAGGTTTTTTTTAATGAAAAGAAATAAAATAGAAAATAACAGAACACATTGGAAAGGGAGTAATTACTGTTTTGTAAAATTTTCATTTTACTTATATACACATATATTGTCAAATGCATGTACTGGGTCATGATATAAAATGTGTTTCAAATTGTGGTCTTAGTCAAAAAAATATTTGAAAACTACTGATACCTCTCTTCCTCTCACTGCCAATTCTAATCAGCCACCAAAACTTGGTCAGTTGTGAAACTTTTATACCAGTCTGTTTTTCAGTCTCACTTCTGCAGTCTTTTGGTCTACCTGCCTTTACTTTCCTCCTTCAAGACTTCATTCTTACTGTTGCCAGTATTCCAATTCCAGTCACATGTGATTACCCATTTAAGGAGCTGTCAGTGGTCTTCCATTGCCTTAGAATAAAGAGCTCAAACTCCTCAGCACATCATAAAAGGCTTCTTTCAGTTCACAGGTCTTGTCACTCCCATCGAGCTCTTTCATTCCAGACAAGCTAACTTAGAATTTCCTGGAAATGCCATTTCCTTTTACACAGCTAACTATACTTGCTGTTGGATCCGCCTAAAATAATTTTGTCTATTTTGTTTCAAAACATTTTTTAAATAGAAAGTTTCTCTGAAATCTACTTCTTTCTTCTCAAGCATTTACCTGCTCTGTCAGCACAATTCTGTCAGCACTTTTATCTTTAGTTCATTTTTGTGTGCTTATCTGTGACTCTTATGAAATCCATAAGCATTTGAGGGCAGCACTCAAGTTTTCATTTCCTTTGTTTTTACAATGCCTAGGGCTGTCACTAGGAGGCACTCAAAGATTTATTAAATAATTTTATAAGCAAAAAGTTTCTTATTAGACCTGCCTACAGAGTGCCTGCACTATAAATAGTCAACTCCTTGCCATTGAAAATTCAAACAGAATCTTGGCTACTATCTTAGTCTTCTCGGGTAGCCATAACAAAATACCATAGACTGAGTGGCTAAAACAGCAGAAGTTTATTTTCTCATAGTTCTGGAGGCTGGAAGTCTGAGATCAAGGTGCCTCCATGGCCAGATTCTGGTAAGAGATCTCTTCCTGGCTTGTAGATGGCTGCCTTCTTGCTGTGTCCTCACATAAGAGAGGGAAAGAAAGCTCTCTCCTGTCCCTTATAAGGGTGCTAATCATCTAAACATAATTACCTTCCAAAGGCCCCACCTCCAAATACCATCATATTGTGGATTAGGGCTTCAATATATGAATTTGGGAATTGCAGGGGGACACAGTTCAGTCTGTAACAGCTAGTATAAGGGATATTTGTCATGGATAATATAAAAAGTATTTGTGTACTGGGAAATGCTTGGACCAGATGGTATCTAAGGTTTTTTAGTGTTTAAATTATATAATGTTGCTGCTGTTAACATTTTATCCCTTTTTTTTAATCAGATAAACCTTCTAAAACTAAGAAAAAAAAATTGTTATCTTCCAATGGCTGTAGTGAAGTCAAATTGACTTTTCCTGATGATGACTGGGATTCTTTGGCACTAGAGCAAAGAGCTAATGACAAAGAAATCAGCAACATTGACAAAATACATTTATTGGAGCCATCTTTTTCAGTGAGTCAAAATACTAATATAGACACTACTCAGTCTCAGTCAAGTGAATTTGAAGACAGTACTGACTATGCTTCCTTAAATGAAACATACTCTATTCATTATTCAGAGTCAAAACTAAAGCATGAAAGTCTTATTCTTTTAAGTTCAGAATTAGATCCTGAAATGCAGAAAAGAAAGGAGGTGTTTTTTGATATTTTGGAACATCGAGGTAATAAGACTGTTGACTTGGAAAGAATCTACAAGATTTCGGATGGTGAATATAAAGAAACTGCTGAAGATATGCAAAAGCATGACACAGATGAAGACTCACAGCAGGAATATCACAGTGCAGAAGAACAAGAATATATAAGTAACCATGTATCTTTTGATCATATAAAAACATTAAGTATATCTAATCTGGAAGTTGAATTAAGAAATTCAGGTTATGAAGTTAAATGTGCTAGCAATCTAGAAAATAAGCATGTTAAGTTGGAAAATGGTTCTATCTTTTCTTTAGATTCACTTGATGTTTATGGAGAAGAAGATTCACCTCATGTCTCCAAATTTCAGAATTCTGTCATGTTAAGAGAATATGAACCAAAAGATGAAAAGTGTAAGGAACAAGAGACTAATTTAATGTACCATACAGTATTTGATGACAGTATACTAAGAAGCAGTTCTCTTGGAAACCAGGAATCTCAATCTACGAGTGGTTTCTTGAACCCTAAAAAAGCATTAAAAACTAAAATTTATGCTGAAAAAATGAAATCTCAAATAACTGAAAGCAAAGATTTTTGTGGAAATACAATTGTTGAGAACAAAATATTACAGCGCCTTAAAAATTCTAGCACATTACCACAAGAGAAAGCTTTAGAAGCGTTACTACAACCCTGTAAAGATTGTCAAACTTCCTGGACCTCTGTTTTTGATGATTCAGTAATTTCTGCCTGTGAATATTCACATTATAAAAGCCTACAAAACACCCCCAACCCAGCCTTAGATTTTTCTATTACACTACCAAGGGTTACAGTCAGAGATATTCAGGCAACAGAAGAAGGTAGCTCCCTAAAAGTTACCAGTAGCAATGCCATAAATAAAACATGCCTTCACAATATGGAAGGAATAAATCCTAAATCAGTGACAGATGCAGCAAGTTGTGCAGTCACAATTAACCAGACTGTGGATGTTAGCACTGATTTTAGGGCTTGTTTCACAACCAGCAGGGCAACAAGTGCAAGATCTTCTGTAGTATCTACATCAAGCAACACAGAGATTACAATGATGAATAAAAAACGGCCTGGTGAATGGCAAAGTGAGCAACAGAGAAGTGTGGCTTGTAATACAGAGTGGTCATACAGTCAAGACTCTGTAGATACTCAGATGGCTGTGATAAAAGGATCAGGAAAATCTCCCTCGGTTGACAGTTTAAAACCTAATGGAAATTTTCTAAATAAGGTAAAATCAATATGATTAATAACAAAGTTTTATTTGACTTTATAAAGAGACACTATATGCTAGTAAATTTTTTTGGTTCATTGATTATATTGAGAGTTTAGTGAGAAAATACTAGATGAGGGGAAAGGGTGTATAGATTATTACCAGCTCTATCCTCTCATGGCTGCTATTGCCACAAAGTGCATTAGCAGTTGAATTTTACATTTTATTAATACTAGTTTGGAACTTCAGATAGACCATGTGTTATTTATCATATATTTATAATTTAATTTAAAATCATGTTTTCAGGATTCACTGGAATTAAGAAAAACATCTGATATCACAGACTTAAAGAAACATCCTGAGAGGTACGTCAGATGTATGAGCTTGCAGATACATGTGGGGGGGGGAATCAAAATAGTATTTGTTTTCTGTGTAGCATATTTAACCATACAGAATAACAGCTAAAAGGGACCTAAAGAATCACCTGCTTCAGCCATTTGCCTTCAAACAAATAAATAAAACAATATAGAATATTAAAACTTCATCTATTGAGATTTCAGTCTCAATTTCTTCAGAAACTCTTGACATCTTACCTGTTCAACCCAAACTCATACTGATTTGATTTTCCATTTTCTTTCATTTCATTCCCCTGTAGACAAAAACAAAAAGTGTTTTTTGAAAATGTCATAAATTTGAAGAAGTAAATAGCTACTTTCACTGGTGCATTTTAATCTTGATTTTAATTCATTATATAATTTGCTTTGCATTTATTAAGATAGCCTTATAATTCAGAACACAATGAATAACGAGGAAGTGGGAAAGGAGAGAAACAGGGAAGTGTCTAGGAAGCCAAATTAGTTACAGTGTTCTGAGGTCCTTTACGTTTTCTTTCATTCCTTCTTTCTTTTAATGAGTTTATTCTGGCATCTCAATTCTGTAAAATTAAATGGAAAAGTTGGTTTCCAGAAACAAAAGTATTGAGAACAGCTGAAAGTGGCAACTGGAAACAAGGGAAGACTTCCAATAACATTAACACTCAAAAAACGTAGTAACTTGATACATTGTAATAGCACGGCAAAATATTTGCTTAGGTTAAGTACTCTTAATTACTAAGGAAAATGTAAATTATTTTCTATTAAAAAGATAATGTTTTTAAGAACAATTTCCATTCAAAATGCTTACAACTTAAAAATATCTTGGCCAAAGTTTGATTTAGGTTGAAAAATACATTGATTCTGGATAAAGTTATTACCTTAGATTGGAATCATTTTTTGGTAAAAGAAAGTATGAATTTGAGAATTGTTTACTTCCTTGACTTCTAGAAAGAATGTATTTAGTTGTGATTCTTGACGTCCTTGTTTTCTGAAGCTGTTATGTGTTCCTACAGCCTCTCTAGCCTGAGTAGCATCGATTTAAACTTGACAGGGAAATGCAAGAAATTTAAAATGTTTCTAGAGGCCTGTCATTACTATAGAAAAATGTTTGGTATCTTAACCTAATCCTTTTTTTTGTTTTAAAGGGAATTTCAACTTTTTAAAGAGATGAAGAATTTGCCATCAGTGTGCTGTCAGAAAATAATGCAGAGAGCCATGAAAGCAGAGCTGCAACTTTTAAATGTTCACTATCAGATGTGTCATCGTCATTGTTGTGATATTTACAAACTCATAATGGAAAATAGGGAGGGATTAAATAGGTGTTTATTGATTTTTAAATCTATGTTTTTTAAGAACTGTATCACTACCTTTAAGTTTATTCTGGAAAATTTTTTTAATTTTCATTTTTGAAGGGCAGAATGAGGGGTAGATTGTAACTGGGCCTATTAGCTGGACTACGGGTAATGGACTTTTTCTAGAAAAGGTAATGTTTGAACTTTATGTAAAATCCAAGTAAGGATGAAGTTGGGGTTTTTGCATGACATTCTACCACATTCTCTCTGGTTTATCCTTTGAGAGATGTTTGTACTGCCCTTAGAAAAACACATTAATTGTGATTCACTTTCTTTTACTCAACATTTAAAAGAAAAAAATTTAAGATCTAGAGAGTTAGAACTAAGTGTATAATATATTAATATTAGTGTTAAATGGATGACTTGAGCCTAAATAATTTAGTTTTGTGAACTTAAATTTTGAACAGGAATTTATTGAGTAATTCTGCTAAGAAGGAATTAGGATCGGCACTACTGTCTTTTTTGGGAGACTTAAAAGTTAGATACGTGAATTTGAAAGAAAAAATACACAAGGGCATACCACTGGAAGAGCTGCCCCCACTGTCAGTAGAATCAAAATTGTTATCTACCTTCTCTACTTTTGCTTCCAGGGTATGTATGTATGTTTTAGGAATAAAAATTTTAACTTCATTTAGACAGAAAACATTTTAAACAGAGATTTTTCTTTTCTGTCTTTACAGCTGATGAAAGAAGAATCACATGTGTGAGTTGCTGTCATCTAATTTAGAACTCGTTAAATCTTTAAAATCACTTAATCCAGTTAACTTTAAATTTTCTGTTTTGGTCCCTATTTAAAACATTGATGAATTTTTAATAAAGTGTTTATTATCTTTTTTACTGATATGCAATATTTTTACCTGTTTATAGGATACATGTAATATTTCGTTACATGCATAGGATATGTAATAATCAGGTTCAGGGTATTTAGGATATCCATCACCTCATATTTAATATTTATTTCTGTTTTGGGAGCATTTCAAGTCCTCTATTTTAGCTATTTTGAAATATAAAATACATTGTTAGCTATAGTCTGCTATCAAACATAGATCTTATTCCTTCTGAAGTCTTTATCTTTTTAGCTTTTCAGGAGCAGATTCTGAACTAGATAATCAAAGTACTCAGAATGTTGATGTTTCTTCCAACCTAAAAAAGACACTCTCTCAAGTAAGTATTTTAGAAAGTTCGTCTGTATACATCTTTAATTTTATGGCTTAAGTAAACTATAATTTTCAGAGATTCCAACATCCTTCTTTTCACTCAACTAGCTTGCTTTGTATACTACCATTTGAGAGATATAACTAATTAGAAGGAGCATAATGGTGTTTTAAGCCTAATCAAACAGATATCAGTAGTATATGTTGAGTAGGGTAAGTATATAATTTATCACCAAATCAGTAGACTTTTGAGGATGAAAGAGGGTAATGTTAATCATTCACCACAGCAATAGGTATAAATCTGGACTGTCCCAGGCCAATCCATGATATATAGCCACCATCATGTTGAGTAAGTTTAATTAAAACTAATATCGTGCACCCTCATCTCATGAGGTAGAGTAAAGTAATATTCCATTTATTTTAGGCAGGGCAAAGTTTTAATTTCTCTTTTGCTGAAATGATGAAAGTAGTTTTTAAATGCCTTTCATAGGTTTTCTCATTCTCTCTTGTTCCCCCAAGGGAATCTTGGTCAGATGACAATCAGGAAAGATGGTTTAATCTATATAAAAACACCCTGCAAATTATAAAGTGTTATAGTAACGTAAGTTACATTCCATTATCAAGTGAGGAGGCAATGGGATAGGAAAGATGAAGTTTATTTCTGCTTTTCTGACTTTGGTCTTAACCTTAAGGTTTCATTATTTGAGTGGTCTTAGATAATCCCCCAAGATGGATCCCCAAGTCCAAAGTGAAATACTTGATTAGTATATGTGCCTTTCTACTAACATGAATGATAAAAAGTAAATTGCTTTAACAAATTATTCTATTGTTAAATTCTTTTTTTAAAAAACTTAGTTATCCACAAAGAACAGATTCATAACTAGATTTTTATGTACTTAAATTTCTTACATATTAATACTTTGCTTAAAAAATTTGTACATTTAGTACTATGATAATTCTCAAGGGGTTTATTTTCATTGTAATGGTACCAATGGTATAACCTGCTTATTTAGGGAGAACAAGAAATTATTTTTAAAAGTATAAGACACAGATGTAACATAATTTTTATAATCTTACTTTTGGCTATAAAATAATACCTGTTTTAAGTTGGGATTACATATTAGTCCCTGTCTCATTAAATTAGTTATGCATGAAAGCCAGTATAGTGTAGTATAGTATTTCTAAATTTCAGCTACTCATGTACCATCTTCACAATTTACCATAGCCCTATATTACCTATAATATTAGTTATTCTGTATTTTTCTTGAAATGATTTTCCTTTTTACAAAAATTTAAGTGTAAAGAATAATTCACTCTTACATATAGGAAAGAAATATTACTTACCATAAATAAAAGATACACACAGTGTACACTAAATTAAATATGTAACTGTTAATGGTTAATGTTATTAATATTTATATATACCTCTAAAACTTAAGTATTTCCAGCGTGTATATGCCACACTTTACAAAATACTAGTGTTAGCACATAGTAACTGTACACAAACTGGATTCAAATCCTAATTCTTGTTAACTGTGACTTGGCACAGTAACTTTCTTAGATTCAGTTTTCTCATCTTTAAAGTCTAGTTGATGTTTTTACTCTCATAGCCTTCATTATTGTAAGGGCTAAATAATGCCAGTGAAGAGTGTCTTTCTCATAGTAAGAGCGCAATAATTGTTAGTCCTTATTATTGTTTTTATTATCTCAATCCTCAGATATCTTTGTTATCTGACAATAGTCATCCTGAACAAGATACATCACCCAAGAAAGATGGTTTAAAAAATGGTGATATAAATGTAGACTTTGATCAACTAAAACTTGATGATAAAGGTTAGTATAAACACATATTATCTTTCATAGTTGCCAGAAAACAGAGTTTAAAATATCTCTAGTGTTTATTCATTCAATCAGAATAAATGTTTTTAATTGATTAAAATGGCATCATTCTGATTGTGAATGTTAAGTATGTTATTTTTGCATATTATTATTATTTTGCATATTATTTTGTCTTTAAAGTCACCTAATACATCTGATAATGCTG
Source organism: Avahi laniger (assembly GCA_963575035.1). NCBI lineage: Eukaryota > Metazoa > Chordata > Mammalia > Primates > Indriidae > Avahi > Avahi laniger. The sequence continues at coordinate 12,761 of CAUYSK010079038.1, read as the reverse complement.
AATAATAATATGAACTTTTATTCTTCTGCTTCATGTTTCCCATACGAAAACTCTTTCTTGTGTGTAATTGTATCTCTGTAAGTTGTGTACATTTTTTTAGTTTTGTCCTCTTTGAAAAGAGACTATGGTCATTCCAAAAAGATCATTAATTTTAATGATATAAAGAGCTACAGCACTATTTAGTCCTTTGAAAGAAGTTTTCTGTTATTCTGTATATAATGTCTTTTTTCTAATAAAGAACAATTGAAAAATCAGAAAAGTAACAGTTTTAATAAACTGGGAATCAGTATTAATTAAAGGGAAGCTAAGAAGCAGATCACTCAAACAAAAAGAACTTTTTATTTCGGGACTGCTGAAATCCCTTCTCACAGAGTCTTTATGCTTGGTTCTCTTATTTTGCTAATATTCATCTTTAGATTTATATATAGAAGTAATTATCATAGTGATTGATCATGTTTTGTAGATAACTTTTCAGAGGGTTAAACGTTATAGGTAATTCATAGCTCATCATTTTCAATTTATTAGACTGTAGAAATTACCAAGAAATAAGTGAAGACTGGTTTGATGCTAAAGAAAACCTGACAGGAGTTGACTTCTCAGGAATACAAGAAAATCAAGCAGAACAAGATAGATGGAATCCGAAGTTTACACTAGGTTGGTTTAACAATTTACCGAGAAATCCTAACCTATTTGTAAAATAACGCTTACCTGCTTCTGTGTTGTGTTGGGTAACTGAACTGTTTTAATATTTTATTCCTGTTTGTGGCTTTTCTTTATACAAAATGAGAAATTGGCCAATTGAAGGTCAACTTTTTAAAGAGCAGAAAATTGCCAAAAGCTTAAATCCAGGATTTAGTTAGCAAGTAGATAACCTGCATTCTTTTCCTCTGAGCCCTCATTGGACACTTTCCAGGTGTGGTTACCTGATGAACAAAACCAACTTACCAGTTTTCATCAGGTAACCAGTACTAATCTATCAAATTGGTGTTAGTGATAAAAACTATTTGCTTTCCCTCACTTTAGTAATTTCATCTATTTCAGGAATATTTTCATCTTTAGATAGTCCTTAAATGCTTAATAATGGTTAGAATTTTCTCTAGTGCCTGTGATTATTCTATCATTTCTTATGATAGTTATGCTACTTTCCTTTATTTTTATCTGTATATTTCTGCGGTTTCTTAAATTTTCCATTAGCAATGGTTTTATTTTTTTTCTGCTTGTATAAATAATGGCTTATTAAGATTTTTAAATAAAATATGAAAATATAAGAAAATTCAAATTACCTGAAGTTTCTCCAACCTGCAGTAACCACTATGAATATTTTAGTGACCATTTCAATGCATTTCTTTATGCATATATTTAATACATATATACAACTTAAAATAATGGTATTATATCATCTGATTTTATTGTAACTATTTTTTTCTTTCCTTGCATTATTTTTCCCCATATTACTTGTCACAATACTGTATGTTTTGCTTACTTGATACTTGATTGATTACTTGGTTGACTGCCTTCCCAGCCTTACATATTAGCTCAGCAAGATCAGGGATTTTTGTTTTCACTGCCAAGTACAGCATGCAGCCCATAGGGTATTAAGTAGATATTTTGTATTGAATTAGTGAAAGGTTAGGTGATAGGTGTAATGTATACCTTCTGACTCTTTTACTGTACTATATTTCTTTACTTCTTTTTAACTGCAATATAAAAACGTAAAGTTTCACTATTTTCTCTGTAGAATACATTTATAATCCAAAGAGATTAACAAATTAAATGAAGTAAGTTCATGAAGAAGGTTAGATATTAATTACCCAAAGATGAAAATCTCTGCCTGAATTCTACCATTAATACTTAACAAATTTGTGACCTAAATTCCTATGACCTCAGTATCATCAGCTGTAAAATGGAAATAATATTAATAATAGCTACCTCACGGGTGGTTGGGAGAATCATGTGAGATGATGTATATGTAAAGTGCTTAGCATATTGCCTGGAGCAAAGCATTCAATAAGTGTTAGGCTACTCTTACTACTATCATTGCTTAATGAAAAAAATGAAGTTTACAAATCTCCCATTATTTAAAAATTATTAAAACATAAGTAAAAGTACTCATGGATTCATTCCAAAAATATTTGTGTACTCCCTATGTGCCAGGTATAGGATTTGCTAGTAATCCAAATCTCAATTTAGTGAATTGGTTTTGATTTCATACCAGGTTCCCTTCACAGTATTGACTATGAGATTGCAGTCTAAGAATTTTGAATTTTTTCTCAAGCAAGAAAAAATTGATCTATAATCCTTGTATTTGTGGTTTCCAAAATCGTGCCAACTCAAGTAATTTGTCTTTTTTTCTCATGTGCTCTTAACATTATCACAAGCTATATAATACCTGCTGTTGATATTTGTCTGATTGAAAGGTTTTCTTGGTGTGATATTTCCCCAGCAAAGGAATATGTGTAAAGAGATCTCTCAAACCACTAGCTCCAGCCAGCATTAACACTAATGAGTTAAGATGCTGTGTACATCCAGTGTTCTCATAGCACTTCTCTGACCCAGGGATAAATGACAGACTTTTTTAGTTGTGATGTACAGTCAGCCCATGAGTTCTGTATTCATGAATTCGACCAACTTTCTTGTCATTATTTCCTAAACAATACAGCATAACAACTGTTTACATAGAATTTAGATTGTATTAGGTATTACAAGTAATCTAGAGGTGATTTAAAGTATGCAGGAGGATGTGTGTAGATTATATGCAAATACTATGCCATTTTATATAAGGAACTTCAGGATCCTCAGATTTTGGTATCCACAGGAAGTCCTAGAACCAATCCCCCAGAGATACCAAGGGACAGCTGTAACTGATTACTCCATTTAGATGTGATTTATTCATTTGAGCTATGAGAGACTTAATATCAACTAATCCAACACATTTATTTTTAAGATACGATTAAGGCCCAGAAATCTTAACACTATACTCCAGGCTTTTGGTCTTCAGTCTAGTCATGCTGATATTTGCTGATAACTTTATAATTAGCTTTGTGATAGTAAAAAGAAACCATGAAATATTTAACAATTTTTCATTTTCTCTTAAACATCTCAATACAATAGTGATCATTTCTGTGGTATATTGTGTTTTTCTACAAGCAGAAATGAATGTTGAATCCTTACAAAGAGATAAAGGTTATTTGATACATGTTGGTGGTCTCTGCCCTTCAGTATCTGAGGTATGCCAAGATTTCTTTTTTGAACTTCATTTTTAAATTTATTAATTGTTCATATTATGATTATTTGTTGTTTTTCTACTTTTCACAAACTTATTTCTCTTTTTTTAGGCTGATTTAAGGTCTCATTTCCAGAAATACCAAGTTTCTGAAATTTCAATTTATGATTCTTCTACTGATTACAGGTGTGTTTCCCAAATTCAGTCAAATGGGCGTTGATGTGTGCCTGCTGTTCACTAGAAGTTCTGTACCAGACATCAGCCACAGTGATGATAAAGTCAAGGGCCATTCCCACAGGAGTTTCCCAGGCTAGTATAGGGGGACACATAGACAAATAGCTGCAGTCATTAGTTTGTGCTGTTCTTAATCAGATCTTTCTTTGATTATACTTTGTAGCTTGTTATTAGTGGTATATAGCAGACTTACTGACTTCTGTGTACTTTATCTTGTTACGTACTGTTTCATAGGGGAAGTAGAGTGCCTTAGTTAAGGAGAATGGGCTCCAGAAATAGATAACTTTGGTTCAATTCCCAAGGTCTGTCAGCAGCTTGATGAATAAATTTGGGCAATTTACTTAACCTTTTTGTATCTCAGCCTCTTTGTTTATAAAGTAAGGTTAATAGTACTTTCATAGCATTATGAAACTATTATGAGTTAAATATATAAAGCACTAGGATTAAAGCCTGGCACATAGTAGATGCACAGAAAATTGTATTTAATTCTATTATTTCTGATTTTAATTACTTTTTAGATGACACTTTTATACTTTTTAGGTAGATAGCTACATCATCTATATATAATCTCTTCCAATATGTGTGTTGCTACTTTCTAATTTGTGACATTGTCAGATCATTCAGAAGTATCAAATCACGATGATGGCTTAATGGAAATACCTTTACTGTCTTATAAAAAATGATGGCTGTTCATTTTAGATATGAAAATCTTTATCAATTAAGAAAGAATCCTGTTTGTAGTTGGGGTTGAAATTTGTTAAAAAATAGGTGTTTAATTTTATTTAATGGAGTCACCTAAGATTATATGCTTTTTAAATTTTACTCATTAATGTGGTATTAATACATATCATTATATTAAAGAAGCATTATAATCCTGTGAGTATTACCTGATGTGAAAGATTCTTTTAGTATCTTGTTGAATCTTTAGGAAAAACTTTGTGGGGTTTTTTTTTCTTAAATATTATACATACTGTGTGGAAATTTAGGAAATACAGTTAAATGCAAAAATATAATTATCCATAGTCCCATCATTTGAAAACAACCACTTTTCAGATTTGGTATATATCCTTCCACTGACACTGTCTAGGTCTGGTGCTTTTATAGGAATAGCTCTTGCCCAACTTTCTCAATTATATGGTTAAAATTCTGATTAGATATTCCAACTCTTTTTTTTTTTTTTTTGGTCTACATATTTTCCCACAACAAGGCCATAAAGATATTCTCTTAAATATTCTGGTAAATGTTTTAAATTTCGACTTTCGCATGCAATCCTTTGAGTCATCTGGAGGTTATGTTTGTATATAGGAATTAATTTTTTTAGTATAAATAACTAGTCCCCAGATCGCTAATCTCTGCAACTTTATCATATATCAGCTTTGCAAATGTTTTGCATTAAATTTTAATATAAAATTAATAGATAATTCATAAGAAATGCTTATTATCTTTTATTTCCTATCTTTAATTTGGTTTTTATTTAGTTATCCTAAATAAACATTCTTCCTGATTTCAAGCTAAGTATATCAACCTTTTTATTTTTAAGAGCAGTTATTCTTGTGAAAACTATATTTGAGCCAGTGGTTACAAAATTAAGTTTGAGGTAATTTAAAGTCATTAATGAAAAACTTTTTGGTTTTCTGCTTTTCTATTTTAGATATGCATCTCTTGCTTTCAGAAAAAACAGTGATGCTAAGATGGCTGTGAAAGAAATGAATGGGCTAGAAATAAATGGAAAATCAGTAAATGTGCGACTCGTTAAAACTCCCGGAGAATACCCATCACCACTTGCCTCCAAATGTGAGAATAAAACTAGTTTGAATAATTTGGAGAAAAGCACCAACAAAGAAATCATCTCAGCCATCCCTGTTCCTAAATTGCCCAGAACTAGGCCAAGGCAGCTGGGATCTGAGCAAGACAGTGAGTTTTTTTCTTTTGACCAAAAGGTTAGTTTTCTTGATTGATCCCTTAAATGGTCTTTGGACATGCCAATATTGCTATAAGTAGCTTTGTAGAATGAATAACTCCAGTATCAGCAGTCTTGAAGTGGGAATGAGAGCAATAATCTGAATTTTTTTTAACCTTGGATCCAACCTAACCTGCTTTTGTACAATTCCAGTTATTCCTGAGGGTAAATCTAAATCTTTGTAGACCTAGCTAAAGAGAAACTCATTATTTTTAACTTTAGGCTCTTTGCCAACCTTTACAAGCTACAGGATCTTATAGGCATTCCACAGATCTTTCTTTTTAATGTACATATAGTAAAATGCACTTTTTGGTGTCCATGACTTTAGATGAATGCATACAAGCAAGTAACCACCACCATAATCAAGATACAAAACAGTTTCATCATTCCAGAAAATTCTCTCATGCTCTGATATATTTTTTGTTCTTATAATTTTACCTTTTTCAGAATGTCATGTAAATGAAATCATACTATGTAGCCCCAGTAGTCTGGCTTCTTTTACTTAGCTTAATGCATTTGACATTGATCCATGCTGTTGTGTATATCAGTATTTCATTCCTGTTCATGTTTTTCTCATTTTTATTCAGTTATTTTCTTACTGAGTTTTGAATTCTTTATCAAATATACGATTTGAAAATAATTATTCTCAGCTCATGCCTTGTCTTTTCATCTTAAACAGTATCTTTCTCAGCAGGAGTTTTTAATTTTGATAAAGTATAATCTGTTAATTTTGCTTTTATAACTTACACTTTTTAGTGTTGTAGCTAAGAGAGCATAATTCGAGGTCACAAAGGTTTTGAGTTAATTTTTATATAATCATTTCAGGTATGAATTGTGGTTTTGTTTATTTGTATTTGTTTCTATTTTGCATATGGAATTGTTCCAGTGTCATTTGTTGAAAAGACTATCTAATTTCCAGCCGGGCGCGGTGGCTCACGCCTGTAATCCTAGGTCTCTGGGAGGCTGAGGTGGGCAGATTGTTTGAGCTCAGGAGTTCGAGACCAGCCTGAGCAAGAGCGAGACTCCATCTCTACTAAAATTAGAAAGAAATCAATTGGACAACTAAAAATATATAGAAAAAATTAGCTGGGCATGGTGGCGCATGCCTGTAGTCCCAGCTACTCAGGAGGCTGAGGCAGGAAGATCGCTTGAGCCCAGTAGTTTGAGGTTGCTGTGAGCTAGGATGACACCATGGCACTCTAGCCTGGGCAACACAGTGAAACTCTATCTCAAAAAAAAAAAAAAAAAAAGAAATAGAACATGGCCGGCACCCCAAAGACCCTCCCACGCCCCTCTCTGATCATAACTCCTTCCTGCCCCTACAGGTAGCCACTATCTTGTGATAAGTACTTCTTTTCTTTTCATTCTGATTTTGCCACTGAAATATGTGTACCCAAATCATACAGTCTAGTTTTGCCCGTCTGATTTCTTACAGGTGGAATCAGATTGTACATATTCTTTTGTGCTGAGGCTTCCTTTGCCCACATTGTGTTTGGGAGATTTATCCATTTGTCACACGGGGTTGGGTGTCTTTTCATGTTTAAACATCATTTCAAATTCATTCTTTCCTCCCTCCCTTCCTTTCTCTCTCTCTTCTTTAAGAACCAAGAATACTTAGTTTTTTCAGAACAGGAAGATTGATTCTGACCCCTTGAATGTTCCATTTGCGTTGCAAAATCTCCTCCAGTTTCTAGGGAGAAGCGTTAAGAAGGTGGGATGGGGGTGGGATGCGGGGACTGTGAGCCGCTGATGAAGCTGATGCTCAGGGAGGCCACACAGCCAGGAGATGAGGCAGCTTTATAGACCACAAGAATGTTCCAGGAGACCTGGGCTCAGTGCAGGGTGTGCCCAACACAGCAAGGTGTAGGGATGCTGATGACAGAGGGGTCAGGGAAGGCTTCCTGGAGGAGGCGGCATTTGGCCTGGGCCTTTGCTGTGACCCTGCTTCTTCCCGAAGGCCTCTTTCCCCAGCCCAAAGAGAGGCTCCCGATGCCCTCACCCTGGATCATGTCTTCTTGGGAGTGACTTACATTTGCTCATTCCCAGACAGGCCCTGAGGTCGAGGTTAAAAAAGTAGAGGCCACCGGCCTGTCTTGGCTCTTGGGAACTTTGTGGACACTTACCCACTGCCTTCCCCTTGCAGACATCTCTCTGGATTGCGACGTGCTCCGTGAGGACAGGCAGGACAGGAATTTTGTGGACAAGGTAGGTGTGTCTGCCTGGCCCTGGAAAGTGGCAGTGGAGTTGGGGCTGCTCCAGGCTGGGGTAGGAGGGCGAGGCCGTTGCAGGTGTCCCCCTGCCTCCCAGCTGATGCCGAGTTCGGGGAGCCGCACGGGAACCAGCATGGCTGGGGATCTTCTTTTACCAGGAGGAAAATCATCAAGAATTGTCAGGCAGAGAGGCACCCAGCCCTGGGACTCATGACCTAGGTCAGGGGTAGGCAAACTCTTTCTATAAAATCTACACAGCAGATATGTTAAGCTTTGTGAGCCCTGCTGTCTCAGTGCTGCCAGTGTAATGCGAAAGCAGCCGTGGACAATACATAAACTAATGGATGCGACTGTGTCCCAGTAAAACTTTATTTACTAAAACAGGCGGTGGGCCAGATTTGGCCCACAGGCCACAATGTGCAGACCCCCTGACCTAGGTGAAAAGGGAAATCTACCACGTGCGAAACTGTTAAAGAACTTTGGACTGAACTGTGGTGGCACTCGATGTATTGAGAGTGCAGAGGAGAAGGTCACGGTGGGCGGGTGAGCAAGGAAGGCTTCCTGGGAGGAAGGACACTTGAGCGGGGCTCTGAGGGATGCAGGAGGGAGGGCATCGGGGTGGAGGCCACAGCAGGAGCGGAGGCAGGGCGGGAGGAGAGGAGGAAGGAGCGTGCTGTGAGACATTGCCTGTTGGGAAGGCGACACTGGCTGGAGGCACATCACAGACAGCCGTGAAAGACAGCTCTGCGGTTTGGACTTGAGGGTGTGGGCGGTAGGGAGCCATTGCTGTTTCTTGAGCAGGAGGTGCTTCAGCGGAAATGAGCCTATCCCTACGGGGGTGGGTGAAGGGCTGGGAGCTTGCTGGGGAGGGAGGCACAGGCCTGGTCTGGGCCCCCATCACGGGCTCTGTTTTGCCATCGGCAGCGGCAGTGGGTCTGGGGGCCCAGTGGGCACGGTGCCATCTTGCTGGTGAACTGTGACCGTGACAATCTGAGTTGTGAGGACCGAGACAACTGTGACCGGCGTGTGCGCTGCCTGCAAGGTGAGGGGGCTGGGGCAGCCCGGGTTGCTGGGTGTTCAGGGTCACTGTGCCCACAGGCAGGGCTCTGAAGGCAGGGCTCTGAAGGCAGGGTTCGGAGTCGGGGTTCCAGCCCCAGACACACTCTGATGCTCCTGAGCCCCCCTCTCAGCTGCCCGCTGCTCCTCCCTGATGTCCCCGGTGCCGGTGGGCACTCGCATACCGGGGCGGAAACTCTGGAACGAGCTGCCTCCATTCTCTCCCTCCAGGGGAGAGGAGGATGCTATCGTTTGAGCACCTACTGTGTGCCAGGGCCTTTCTCCAAATTCCCGTTTAATCATTCAAGCGGGGGCTGGGGGTCTCATCAACTCATTTTAGAGACGAGGGTGTGGAAGGTCAGCGGTCAGGAGAGTCCCGAAGTGGCACAGCCAGTCTGCGTCCGACCCAGGCCTTGCCCTTCCACCCCCAAGGGCAGGCCCCACCCCTGCACCTCTGGCCTGTTTCTGCTGCGCCCACCTTTGCTGAGTCCGTCTGCGCCACGCTCTGCTGAGATGGGGCAGCCGCATCCTGGGTTGTGCACCAGGTGCCGTCCACAGGAGATGTCCCGGCCGCCTTCGGAAGTGGCATCACATGGAGACGAGAACCCTGAGGCTCGGGAAGGGAGGGGCTCGCGGTGTCACAGGGAACGATGCTGGGACAGAGACTAGGGCCCTCACCTGTGTGACACCAGGTAGCCCTGACCTTGCACACACCTCCCGAGCACCTGCCGTGTGCCAGGACCCGGCCGGCTGTGCTACGCTTCATGTCTCTCTGGGCAGATAAGGAGACGTGGGCCCAGGGGAGGATTTGAGGTCGCTGAAGACATCACACGCGTATAGGCGTCTTTGTGGTTTGCTCTTGTGGTTTCTGGTGTCCACAGAGCTGGGCTGGGAGACCCCCGGCCCCGGGGAGGGGCGGACAGGAGGAGGTGCCAGCGTCCAGGGCCTGAGTCTCCGCCTCGCTGTCTGGCTTCGCAGACCTGGAAGACATGTCTGTCATGGTCCTGCGGACCCAGGGCCCCGCCGCCCTCTTCGATGACCACAGGCTTGTCCTCCACACCTCCAGCTATGACGCTGAGCGGGCGCAGGTCTTCCATGTCTGCGGTGAGTTCACGCCGTCCCCCTTCGCAGCCTGCGCCACTGCCAGGCGCCGCCAGGAGCTTCGTCTTCCTGCCTTGGGTTTGTGGGCAGGGTCTGCTCGGGCCCCAGGAGACACCTTTCGGAGTGACACTAAGAACAGCCAGAAGTGGGGGCTTCGGAACTAATCAGCGAGTGTCCCAGCACAGTGCCTGGCCCGAGGTCATTTTATGGGATGAATGTATTTTAGTTCAGTGTTTTTTTGAGACAGGGTTTCACTCTGTTGCCTGGGCTGGAGTGCCGTGGCGTCATCCTAGCTCACAGCAACCTCGAACTCCTGGCCCCAAGCGATCCCCCTGCCTCGGCCTCCCGAGTAGCTGGGACTACAGACATATGCCACCATGCCCGGCTGATTTTTCTGTTTTCAGTAGAGACGGGGTCTCACTCTTGCTCAGGCTGGTCTCGAACTCCTGACCTCAAGCAATCCTCCCACCTCAGCCTCCCAGAGTGCTAGGATTATAGGCGAGAACCACCACACCTGGCCCAAATGTATTTTAAAAATATATTTTAAGCATGTTTAGAAATTCTCATTATCAAAAATTTCAAGCATACACAAAAAGAGCAGTGTGATGGACTCCCACGTGCCTGTCACTCAGAGTCAACAATCGTCACTGTTTGGACTGTCATCCTCATCTATGCCTTTTTGTTTGCTAGAACATTGTAGAGCCAGGCCCAGACACATAGACTTCACCCCGACACAAAGCAGTTTGTATCTCCGAAGAAAAAGGCTGTTTTACACAGACACAATGCCATAATCACAGCAAATATAAGGTCTAAACGCATTTGAAAAATAAAAATGTATACAAGCAATAAGATACTCATTTTTAAAACAATTAGGCAATATATTAAAGTGTAGAAAGAAAAACTGTAAGAGTTCTCCACCCTGTCCCTAAATCTGACTCTTAAAACGTGTTCACTGTTGACGGTTCAGTCTGTGCTCTTCCTGCTTTATCGCGTGTGCACTCGAGTCTGTGCTTATGCACATGTTCTGCTTTCCAACCCGTTTCTTTCGTTGAATAATCACCCTACACATCTTCCCCAGCCGCAGAATATTCCAACGCACGGCGGTGCCGTCGCTTACCCAGTTCTCTGAACACGCGGCGGTTTGCAGGGTTTTGATTTTATGACACTGCAGCTTCCTTGTGGTCCGGGCCTCGCTTACGGCTGTATCCCCAGTCTGGAACCGCGACGCGCGGGTGCGCCGTAGGTGCTCAGGAAACGTTTGCTGAATGAACGGACAGCCAGTGAACACCCTTGTACGGATATGTGAATTCGTGCACGTATTTTTGTAGGGAAGACACCTAGCAGTGGGATTGCTGGGTTAGAGGTAAACATTACTTTGTCAGATGCCACCCAATTGCCCGCCAATCGTAGAGAGGAACGCCCTTTCCCGGAGCCGCGCCCACACTGGGCGTTACCTGTCCTCCTCTGCCCTGGCAGTGGGAGGGGAAAGGAGGGTGCCGTCGCAGGACCTGCAATTTTTGGTGAGGCGGCAGAGCTCCTCCTGCGTCCCTCCCGCCCCCTGGGCCCACTGGGAGTCACGCCCAGCCCCCTCCCCAGGTCCCGAGGACTCGTGCGAGGCCTACAGGCACGTGCTGGGCCAAGACAAGGTGTCCTACGAGGTGCCCCGCTACCACGGGGACGAGGAGCGCTTCTACGTGGAAGGCCTCTCCTTCCCTGATGCCGGCTTCACGGGACTCGTCTCCTTCCACGTCACCCTGCTGGACGACTCCAACGAGGTAGGGGCAGAGAGGGTTAAAACAGGGCCCCATTCCTGGCAGACACGGGCCCTGCCGGTGTGGAAGACCCCAGGCTTCTCGACCACCCCGCTGGCCCATCCCTGTGTTGTAGAGAAGCAAGGGGCTTTCTTAAAGACCACGATGCCCTGTAGTCCCAACTACTCGGGAGGCTGAGGCAGGAGGATCGCTTGAGCCCAGGAGTTTGAGGTTGCTGTGAGCTAGGCTGACGCCACGGCACTCACTCTAGCCAGGACAACAGAGTGAGACTCTGTCTCAAAAAAAAAAAAAAAAAAAGACCACGATGGTGGAATCAGAATTCCCATCCAGGCTCTGGACTCCGAGTCCAGTGCTCTTTCCCCCTGGTCCACCCCTGTAGCATTTCTCAGAGTCCCCGATCTTCACTGACACTGTGGTGTTCCGCGTGGCACCCTGGATCATGACACCCAGCACCCAGCCGCCCCTGGAGGTGTACGTGTGCAGGTGAGTCTGGGGACGGTGGGTGTCCTCACCCTGGTGGCCCCTCTGGCCCCCAGGCCCCGGCTCTGTCCTGAGCCGCTCTCCCCGGGCTCGTCCACAGCGTGAGGAACAACAGGTGTTTCGTGGACGCGGTGGCGGAGCTGACCAGGAAGGCCGGCTGCAAGCTGACCATCTGCCCACAGGACGAGAATCGCAACGACCGCTGGATCCAGGTAACCACAGTCACCGGGCGGGGCCCAGGCAGGACGCCCTCACTGGGGGATGCCCGGAAAGATCCAGAAGGTCCAGGTGCTCCCCGGGTACTGGCTGATCTTTCTAATTCAACACCCGGAGGCTTCGCTCTGGAACTTCCTGGAGACCCAGGCACACACTGACGCTGGAGTCAACGTGCGTTTACCCCCCAGATCTGGGCTGGGCCTGCAGAGGTGGCGGGGTGTGGGGCACGCACCCCCTGCTCTCGACAGCCGAGACCAGGGGTTCTCAACAAGAGGCGACTTGGTTCCTCAGGGGGCATTTGGCAGCGTCTGGAGATGTCTGGGTTATCACGCTGGGGGCGGTAGTGCTACTGGCCTCTAGTGGGTTGGGTTTGGGGAGGCCACTAAACCTACGGCAACGTGCAGGACAAAGCCCCCCAACAACGGATGATCCGTCCAACATGTCAATAGTGTTGAAGCTAAGAAGCCCCCATATGGTGCACGATTGCTGCAAAAGTCCCCACTCCGGCC